>JAQFYM010003058.1:0-20233 GCA_034694785.1 Agrenia bidenticulata | reverse complement strand
AAAAGTGCAATCATCTTAAGAAAAAAAACGTTAAATTGCTCTTTAACGTCTTATTATCTTGTACGTCTTATTATCTTTGATTTTTTTTATTTTTTTAAAGTTTATATTTTTACTTATAAGTTCAAACATAAAAAGTACACTGAAAAGTCGTTTTTTTTTGTCACAGCTCTACTTGTGTAGCATGTAAATAGTTCCATTTTATCTTTATCTTTTTTTTTCATGCAGGGTAAAAATTCTTTAATTAATTTGAAAGAGAAAAAAACACAAAATAAAGACAAAAATGTATTTATTGACAAAACCACTCTAGTGGATTATTTATAATTGTATCATACGGTTATTCATGATCCGCGTGTCTATTATGAAAATATTTTTGATATAATAATCAAAGCATCTTTTCCGTTTTTGTATGTGGAGCAGGGGTAGTAAGCTCATTCAGTGGAGTTTTGTAGTGTATGATATTTAATTTGGTTATTTTTTTATAGATATTGAAGGAGGGAAACTAAGTGATTAAGTGATAGAGAAATTAGTAGTATATCAGTATCAATAAATGTATTTTATTATCCCAACACTTCTCCCACCCATATTCTTATGCCCTTAAATTATCTTCATTTGCCCTTTATACTCTTCCTTCATGGTTAGTTACAATATATGAGCACAAATCTGCTTCTTTTACTATAGTATTTTCCCATTTACTGCTTAACTTGTTTTTCGCTAGCTGTTTTTTAAAATGAAATACACATCGCCGATTTTGCACTTACTTTCTATTTTTTCTTCATATGCGTACTCCTTTTGATTTTTTAGCCTCGGTTGTCTTACTTCTTCAATTGTAGACTCTTTATTTGTCCATTCCATGTCAAATAGAAGTCACTATCTCATTAGTAATCTCAAACATCGTTTCAGCCCCTTTTTTTAATTCATGGAGAAGAACTTTAAATTAATCTTAAAAAGGAATTGTGATAACCATCTAAAGATTGCTGAAGCACCATTTTCAAGTCAAGCTTGCCGTAACTGCTAAGTTAAATAATTTTGCTCATGAGTGTAACATTGAAGCGTTTTATTATTCCGTTTGTTTGTGGGTGGAAAGGTACTGAAAAATCAATTAATACCAAAGTCACTGCATAATATTTGTACTTCTGAGCCAGTGAGGACAAGCCCATTATCTGAAAGTATGTTTTGGGGCCTATGATCGTGCTTGAATATTATTTCGAGATTTTGAGCAACAAGTGATGCACTTTTAGAATGGAAAGCAACAACAAAAGCGTATTAAAAAAATTAACAATGGCCGTTAGAATATATCGATTTATAATATCTTTTTTTGGAAGGAAGGCTATTAGATCGATATGACATGTTATGCCTATACCTGTTGATTGTTAAAGAGTCAGTATTGTGTTTTTGTAAACCTTTACAGACAGTTTCTATAGTGTACATATATTCACGAAGTCGCTGATTATTATATTTAGCGTTGGGTAAAAGTTTTTCGTGTTGAGGTGGTGTTATAGTGTTTTTATCGCGCCGTGGGTGGTTAACCGGTGATATTCGTATATAATCTTAGGTCATTGTTTATCTGAAGGTATGAATAATTTTCTGTCGCGTATGGTTTTATTAACTAGCACTTATATACAAATTCTGTCGATTTATGATTTTCTATGTAGTCAATTGTATCCATATCAGGTATCAAGCGGCTGAGTGCATCTGCATGGTTCTTTGGGCCTTCGACATATTCAATCATATAATTATATTCTTAAAGGAGTAATGACGATTGCATAAGTCTACTCAATACATAAGCGTGGTTTGATGTAAGTAATAGGTCTGTGGTTTGTACGGATTATAAATTTTATATTTGAAAGATACGGCCTGAAATGTTGCATAGATTTTACAATTGCTAGTAGCTCACGATCCGTTGTAAGTGCGTTCTGCTGCATTTTATTTAGAGTTTTGCTGTATCAAACATTTTCGACCCCCATTTCATCTTTTTGTGCGAGTGTGGATCCCAGTGCATAGCCTGATGCATCTGTCGTAGGATCATTTCTTTGTGTGGGTGCGGGAGAAATAGTTTTATGTTTATGCAGATTGAGTCTTTTATAGAACTGAAGCTTTTTTAATGATCCTTCGTGAATATATATTTGTTGAGTTTGCTTTTAGATGTTTGAAAAAGTTTTATAGTGTGCTAGCTTGTTTAGATAAATGTGGTATGAACATTCTGCAGTAAGACACGAGACCGAGAATTGACTTTGGTCTTTTCTATTACTCGGTTGTGGACAATTTTAATGATGTGAGTCTTGTCGTGTCTAGCCGTATTGATCCATTTGAAATAATGTGGCCTAGTAAGATAATATTTTCTTTGTAAAACTTGCATTTATCGTTATTAAGTTTAACTCCTGCTTTTTCAAGAGCATCAAGTATAATTTTTACATGTTTTTGATGGTCAGTAGCAGTTTTTGAATATATACCAATGTCATCAAGATACACATTTACAAAGTCTCATTTGAATTCTCGTAATATGTGTCCATGATGCGTTAAAATGTTGCTGGTCCATTTATTAAACCAAAAGAAAAACGTGGGAAATTGTATGATCCTGCTCTACATGTAATTGATGTTTTATGAATATCTATTTCAGAAATGCCTACTTGATAGAATTCTTAAGACAAAACAAGTGCGCTATATATTTTTGCATTGTGCAGGCATTCGAAAATGTCATCTGCCGGGTCATTTGATATGCGTCACCCACTGTTTTCTGGTTAAGCCTTCTGTAGTCAATGCAAATTCTTAACTTACCATTTTGCGTAAAGTGAGCGACAATTAGAGAGCCGTATGAGCTTAATTATTTGTGAATTTCTGCTCCTTCCAGCTCTTTAACCTTGTTGCATATTGCCGTTTCTACTCTTTCACCAAACGCCAAGATTGTGTCTTTACCGGTACATAAATACTTGTTTTGATTTAAGTCCTCCTATTTTGATACAACTTATATCTTCTGATTTGTTTGGAAACATTCGCTTGTATTCTGTCACTCTTTCCTGTGCTAGATTTACTGCGTTGACATGTCTGAGGTATGCATTTTTTATTTATATATCTAGTGCATGGTTTTCTTTGCTTTTGTGGAGGATAATTCTTGTAGAAACGGTAGCCCTAGGATGCACGTTCTTGTAATGAATAGTGGAAGTATAAAATCATCCTTATATATTTGCCTAGAGTATAACTGCTATATCCTTTATGTATCCTAGTGTCTTGTTTGCAGTGTTGTTTGCTGGGCTGTATTGTATTTAGACATGCGTAGATTTCGCTAAAGTTGAGTCGTGTTGTTATCTATGATTAAAAAGTTTGCATCGGAACCTGTGTCAATTAGTGCAGGGTAAACATCTTTGTCATATATCAAGTAGAAGCGGGAGCACCGTTTAAGGTATAGAAATATTGTAGCATCTTTCCTCTTTATTTAATTCGTCCTCGCATGGCATATCTTCTTTGTTCAAACATTTCCGATTATTGTCAGTGCTTTCAATTCACGCACATACTCTATTTTCCTGCATTTAACTGTCCAGTGACTGGTAATGTTGCAGTATTTGCACAAATTTTTGTTGTCAAATGTTAGTCTTGGCCTGCGTTCATCATCCTTTTTGTATGGCTTCGTTTGTATCAATTGTTTTTTTAATAATTATTTTGGCTGCGTACTCGTTCGATGGCTTAGTTTAGTCATGAAAACTTTAGAAAATGCTATTCTCATTAGGGTTCAGAGTTTTGTGATACATCTTTGCCATGCTTTAGATATTATCCCAATTAATGCCACCTTTTTCTATTTAAATAGACAGTTTAGTCTGTACGACGGCTGTTTAATTTTTGCAGACCATAGCTAAAAAAATGTGAGAATTATTTCCTCCATTTAGCGAAGCTAGTCTCATCTTATCCAGATAGCTTAAGAGGAGTGTTTGACCTTTAAATTGGGTGTGCGATTCATAATTCAATGCTAATGCAGGGTTTTCGTTTAGCGTAAATCTGTTTATGAGTTGCACTAGTATTTTGTCAGAGCTCTCGTTATTGTTGCAGGTCCGGAACCATTGTTTTGCGTCGACTTTCAGTGCAATATGCAGCAAAAATTTACCTGATCGCATGAATAATTGCACAAATTAATAAAGTGTCCTAGCTCATCAGCAAATGCACAGTCATCTATATTTTTGAGCCCACAGAATGTATATGGAAGCTTTTGTGCTGCTGTCGGTAATTGTGGAGCAGGCGGTGTAGGCTCCTATAGTGGAGTATTTGGTAACATGATATTTATTTTAGTTATCTTTATATAGAAATTGTCGAAGAAAAACTTAACGATTAAGTGATGGAGGGATCGGCAGTACATAAATATGAATTATGTATTCCATTACCCATAACAATGTACCATATGGTTATTTTTGTCTTTTGTTTGTTTTTTTTTAGTATTAATTCCGATTTTTGTATAATAAAGGGTGTTTTCACAATATTACCTTCGTTTATTCAATGTAAAAGTATTTTTTCTGCGCTTATAGCGATTTTATTCATTCTTGTTTTGATCTCAACTTTTAAATGTATGTTTTGATTTTGGCAAATTAGTTTTTTAACGAATTTAAATTTTGGAGAATCAAGCGGGCGCAAGTGAGAGAGATGGCTGCTGATCTTGTACAAAGAAAATATGTTTTTATTATGGAAAATAAAAAATAAAAAGATCAACGCACGGGTATAACTAAATTCACACATTTGCATGCTCTCCAAAAAATCCCTTTTCTTTTTAATATAATTTGCACGGTCTATTCTTTATCGTTTTATTTAGTGCTATTTTTGATATTATTGTTTTTTTTAGACTGCCTAATGAGTGACCCATAAAAAAAAGTATAAAAAGATAAATAGAAAATATGTTTGATAAAAAAAAGAAAATACCTAAAGACTTTTATACTTTGTATTGCTTAAAATAATCATGGCGACAGGTAACTTAAAAGCTACAAAAAAGTTTTAAGTTTTTTTAATTACAAAAATAAACTTTACAAACTTTATTGGTAAAGTAAATTACATACAATAAAAAAGGTAAAATGAACAATTTCTGCAGTAATTTTAGATGTGTGCTTATTTACTATTCGTTGTATATTTAGCGAATAAATAACGTCTATTTACTATTATATTTTAATATTTTTTTTCTATGCTGATTTCTTTGTGTCAATTTGCGTTAATTTATATTAAATGCGCGTCCCAACAAAATCTTAAAAGAATTTTACATTCTAAGATTAGGGCTAAAAATACTCTAGTGCAAAATCCACACAAGAATATGTTTTAAGCCATAAAATGATAATTTTTAAAAAACTTTCTAGTGAAATACGATAGAGAAGTTCCCGCGTAAGCCTTGAGGGGTATAAAAAAAACTCGAGAGTATATAAGTACTAAAAAAATATAACTTAAAGGCAAGTATGATAAGGACAATAAAACACAACAAAAAGGATTTCTCAATGATAGCATATAATCATACATTAAACAGACGGTTTAAGGTGGTTTCTCTTTATGGATTATAGGCCGACCTTTTTTTAATTAATTTTTAAACTGTAGGCAAAACACAAATTTGTCACATATAATACAGTCAACTGACCCTGTGAATATAGAATAATCAGGGTTAAAAAGATTTTTCTTAGATTATTTTTTCGAAAATAGTTAGTGTCCCATATCTTTTCACACGTTTTTTTTTTCGAAAATGCATCACTTGAGTAAATCACTTGATTTTTTTTTTGAGGCACAAGTAATAGTGTTTTCTCAAATAAACAAGTCCCGTCTTCTTTGATTCATCTGCACGTTGTTTCTAACACGTGTTACAGATTCAGAAATCATAATTATTGCTTAAAAAAAGAGCGGGGATATCAATACGATTACAAAGATGCATGTTAAAAAACAGCAGTTACCAAAAAAAGTAGAAATGCAATATCTTTGTTTATCTCATACCTCAAAGTAAAATATTAGTTTTTGAGCAGAAATGCCATAATAAAAACATAAATATTGCCTTTTTATAAATACAGTCAAAACTTATGGGGTATGATAATATATCTTTAGATAATTTTTTCTGCCCATTGACATGTATTGATGGAATTCTGGTCATTTCTATTTTTAATATTATTTGGAAGAAATAAGATATGTAAATAGGGTAGGTAAAATAAAAGGCTTCTGGATATGTTTTTAGCAAATACCTGACTAATGTTTTCGAAGTAAAATTATCAGGTCAAAACCTAGCTTTTATATGTGTTAACAAAAATGGACCTGAGCATTGATATTTAGTGGTATATTATTACTGAAGCTGCTAGATAACACAATCACGAATGGTATTGTTATTTAAGAAGTTTATTACCTTTGTTTACCATGATAAATACATTGATCCTTATCATCCACATAATATTACAGCCATTCAAAAAGTAAATACAAAAAAAAACGCACAAAAACTTTTTCATAATATTTCCAAATACAAAATTAGTCGCAGAAAATAAACACGTGGCATGCTATATGTATCGGAGAAAAAACAATTCCAGATATAGATTTTAACGTGTGTTGATAAAAAAATGCAAAAGTGCGTGATTCTGTAGGTTTAGAGACTAAAATACTAAATTTCAGGAATATGTTACTCGTATAGGAAACGGGATTACAAAAAATTAGCGCCATTACAAAACTGCGCATTGTTTTAGGGCTCTGATTTTAGTAAATATAAATCAGTACATTCTTGCAACCATACAAATATATAGTTTTAAATTGACACAAATTTTTACGACAATATGCCCTATTTAAAAACTTTAAAAAACAAATATGCTATATATACATAAAACAACAATCAGCTTTTATTTTTTTGTGTTAATACATATTTTAAGTTAGTAAAGTTGAATAAAAAGCACCAATATGGCAAAATTTGCACTGTTATCTAGCAAGTAATGTGATTCAATAGTCTCCATGTAAGAAGATAATGCCGATTAGAAAAACAACCCTAAAAACCTATATTTTTACTTTAAAGAACGAAATAACATCGTAATATTATTTTAAAAAAAACTAAATTCGCAAAAAAAACACAAGCAACTTGATATATATCACAAAAAAGCAGTACAATAAGTAAAGATGTTTTAGATAAAGGCGGCTCAAAAAAGTGGGTGCGACAGTTTTTATGATTTAATTTTAAATTATACATAAATAAAACGTAAAAAATAGTAGCAAGGAAACGCAACGTCTATATTCACACCTTGTTTGCAGTAAAAGCAAACAACGACATGAGAAGAGATTTCGGTTATATTCGGTAAGTTAAAGATGTACATGACTTTTTGTTTCACAATTATTCTTTTGCCTTGTAAAAAAATTTTTTCTTGATATTGAAGTCTCTACTTTAATTGCAGTTCATTTTATGCGGCATGTTTGTTTTGGCGAACAAAAAATTATTTTGTTTGTAGTGTCAGCTTTTTTTATGTTTTATGTAAGTTTTAGCGCAAAAAATCGCTTTACGAAGTTACCGGTAAATTGCGGTTATTAAGCAAATAAATCAACTAACATTTTTTTTTTAGGGTTGGGGAATAATATTACTTTTGTAGTATTCAAAATATTTAATATTAATAAGATAAACAAGATTTTCTTAATTTGTACCCTCCTCAAAATAGACAATACACAAGAGGAAATGAACAATAGTCTTCCCGATTACAAAAGATGAAACAGTATAAAAATCCCGAGATAAGCATCCGAATCACTACAACAGACACTATTGAATCTCATGAGGCAATAGATACAGCGCAGCAAGTATCAACGTCGCCGAGGTCAAGACAGACTAGAGGTATTGTTTGAAAGTACTTTACCCGTGTTGATGCTGTAAGTGTAAATTGCAGCAAATGTGGTCTGTCTATGCATATAAGTAAAGATACACAAAACGAACAATTATGAATCATATAGCAATTATACACAAAGATGATAATAAGGCAAAAAATCGCAGTCATCTTTTGGACAAGATACATAACCATAAAGAGGCGTTAGCATACTATACAAAATGATAATTTAAGAGGCACTTATTTTATCATTTATTAAATCACCCAATTTATAGGAATTATTATACAAACTTGAACCCGAATTTATTATACCGAAACAAAAAATTTACACCACAAATCATTGTCGAGTTATATGCTTAGAACGCATCACAAATAAAAAAAGAAATGCAGGTGTATCATTTCGCAGTGTGACGACAGATACATAGACCAGTACTTTTAATACATCATTTTCTGCAGTCACAGTTTATTATATCACGGTTGACTGTATTTTACGTTTATATCTTATTTCATTTAATGGAGTTTTCTTAATCTCACACCGCAGACGATCTTATTGAAAAAATAACAGAGGTTTTTGATGAATATGTGTTGCATGATAAGTGTGTTGGAATATTGCACAATAGGCAAAAAACATATGTGCAGCTACAAGGAAAGGAAAGAGCCGGATAAAATGCTTTGCCACCTTTTACAGTTATGAATAAATGATGCAGTTAAAATAACATGTTTGTCAGACTATCTTCAAGAAACAAGAAAAATTATTAGTTTCTTCAAAAACAGCAAAATGGCCTATTCTCTTTTAACCAAATATCAAATTTATTTGACTTGCATGCAGGTGCATTCCCAGGGGGGGGGGGGTGGGCGCAGGCCCCCTCATACAAATTTGCGCCCTACGTTTACTCGGGGGGGGGGTCCCATTTTTAAGGGCGATTTTCGTAAAATAGAGACTAGGGAAAAAATATATTTGTCTAGAAATTCTTAAATTTAATTTTTTATTTTATATAAATTTCTTAATAATAATTTTTAGACAAACGAAATTTGCAGCCCCCCTCTTTTTTTCCCTAGCTACGTCGCTGGTTTGCCTGTACATTAATCGATTCAAGATGTGAGCACCCGGTGGAACTATAACTTTTATATGCTTGGGAGAATAAAAGAGCATAAAGATGCCGTTCTGGCAGTTTAATTAGAAATAAAAATAAACACCTATATAATACATACAATAACGAAATCGACGAAATCCCTAATGCATTAGTTACTATTTTAAAGCCTTTCGAGGAGGCCACAAAAGATATTTAAGCAAAGAGATTGTCTACAAAAAGCTTAATTTATACCTTTGTGCAGCCGATATGATATAGTAGTGTTTCAGTTTAAGATTCAATATGTCGAAAGTTTAGAAATTATTTCCTTCTTACGCTGTTTATCGTTTGAAGTACTCAAATGAAGAAAATATGCTGATGAGGTGACATTGCTCAGGACTTGCTCATTTTAAACATCAAAATTTAAAAATATGACAATTCCAGATTATAATTAAAAACCAAGGAAAAAAGAGAATTAAAGCATGAGCTGTCAATCACTAAAACTGATACTATAAATGAATACACAACCACTGAAAATAATTGCGCAATTCCATTGTCAGATACACACAAAAACAACCAAGATATAATAGACGAAATTCAATGATATATTTTGCTGCCAAATGTAGCACAAAATGAACATGCTGACATGTGTTGGGCACATGATTACTTGAATTAACCTAAATTGGCTTTTAGCGCGCTGAGGATTATTATGTATAGATGGTTCAAGTGCTCATCCGCACGCATTTTTAAATACCGGCATAATTGTAAGTGATTTACGGATCCGACTTTCTCCAGAAAATGTTGAAATATTATTATTGTGTCGAAAAAACATGAAATACATACAGGTAGGCTACTTAATAAAGAAAAATTTTAATTAACCTATTTTTGTCTAGTTTTATAACTTATTTTGATTTCTTTGTAATTTGTTTAGTAAAAAAGTTGATGAATTAAGAAAAGAATTTTAAACCAAGCAAATCGCACCGGAAATATAAAATATAAAATCTTTGTTGTATAATACATGCTTCATCACAATTTCCTAGCATCAGCTTTCATACAATATTATTAATGTTAATAACTATGTTAATAATATTATTGCCCATCCCTAGTTTTTTTTGTAATATTAAAACCCAAAAAAAGCATACTGAACACAAGCAACTAATAAGTTGTTTTTTTTTAAATTTTCTTATTTTTATACCTTTTAAATATTATTTCTTGTTCAATAAATAAGAAAAAGTAAATGTATAAAAGAACTTTTACATAGTCACATGTGTTAGAGCCAGTCACTAGAATACATGCATAAGGTTCGACTTTTTTTTTCAAATAGTGTGCTGTGCAAAAGCAACGATTTTGCCGACAATTTTTCTTGTGACAACTGCTATTTTTCAACTTCTAACCACAACGACTTGTAATAGAAAAGAAACCGTGGTAAGAGAAAAAGTACCATTACAGTGCCTTGTATCTTTTTCGTTTGATTTTAGCTACTTTACAGTTATAAAGATGGTAGTGAACTATATCAAAAAAATTGAGGTGTTTCTTTTTTAGCGAATTAAAAACTTTAGTCAATTGTGTTATATAATTTTATTATGTCGTATCTTAGGTAGAAAAAGTATAACAAAAATTTATTCATCTATAAAACGATCGTATAATACATCTATGCTTACACAAATGCAATAAAAAATAAAGGCCCAAATTTTTGCTTTGCCTTTATAATAGGGGCAAAAGCAAAGGAAAAACACTATGATTGTATGAATACTTGCAAATACTATTTGTTAAATTTTAAGTACAAAAACCTCGGCAGAGGCCGCAAATACATATCCAAAGTTTCAAATTTTTAACTGCATAGTACGCGTTTCTTCATTTGCAAAAAAAGGTACACAGAAGGAATTCGTACGCAGCCAAAAAATGCAAAGAATATATGCATTTATATTTTACAACCATTAGTTCATACAACGCAGAGTGGCACAGAAACTTACAGAATCCGTAAAATACATTTAACATAGTAAAATCTAAAAATACACATTTCGAACGCTGATATGTGTTTTTTAAACGCTTTGTAAAATATATCAATGTATTTAGATTTGTTTGTATTTTGCTACGAAAATGTGACAGGTATTTACACATAAAATCAATATAACTCGCTTGTGCGTATGCCCGAAACCTTAAAATTTAGTGTAGTAGCCCTACCTTTTTAACTTATCTTTAATAACTTCGGTCGTACATACCTACAATTACATATACGATGCACTTTGCTTTTTTTGTAAGGACCGTGTTTTCTTGCTGTTTGCAAAAAAAAAAAACAGAAATCAAAAAAATCGCTAAAATCTACTAAGTTGTATGCTTGTAAGCGCATTAAAAAACGAAAAAACATTTTTAGATTCACTACGAGTAACTACTGACTGTAAAACGAGTAAAAAAAACTAAGAACCCTGCTTGATGTCTGCCAGTCGTTTTGTCTAATATTTTTATGGTAAGTTTTATATTGTTAAATATTTACAGCAAAAAAAAAAACGTACAAAAGAAAATAAAACACATAATACTCTTGCGATAATTACAGTAGTTACGTTACAAATATAGTGTGTACATGGTTTAAAATTGAACTTGTCGAAATTTCGGTGTTGAAATCCACAATAATTGTATATAGAATTGGTATTTAAAAGATTTTAAAGATATAAAAAAACCGCTTTTTTAAAAGTTTAAAATGGCATAAAAATTGTTTTGGATGTAAAATTTATTAATAACAGATTTTTGTATCACAAACACGTTTCTAAGGTAGTAATATCAAAATTCTTTTTTTTGAAAAACATACCCATTTTTACTTACAAAGATTCGTAAACTTTAAAAGCAAATCGTTTTAAAAATTATTTTTTAGATATTTTATGTACTGTACATAATCAAAAATACACCCCCTAGATACAGTTTTTTTTTAAAAAATATTATTCTTGTTCTAATTTGTTTTTTTTTTTTTATAATTACCGTTTTTAGAATAACCGCAAAATATATTTAAAATAATCCGAAAAAAAATAAAGGTTCGGATTTTTATACCTAGGCATATAATTGTAATAAGTACATAATAAATCATGTTTTTTATATGTTTACGGTGATAAAATCAACCTACTTTTTTTTAGTGCGGATCTAACCCTTTTATATAGTTAATAGATTTTTATAGATAAAAATTTATTAAAATAGCCACGAGTAATTGAAGTAACAAAAATAATCGTTGTAAAATTACAGTTATACCTTTTATCGTTGCTTTGTTGCGTGTATTGTGTTTGTATTCTGTCTGTGACTCTTAAGAAGTAAATTAAAAGGCAAATTCCCTTAGTAAATTGTACTTAAATATGTACAAAAACAAGTAAATAAGTCACAAAATGGTACGCTGTGGTACGGCAAAATCAATAGTCAATATTTTTTATTTTGAGTCATATAACATTTTTTTGTATGACTTGCGATAATTTTGAGGGCCCTTTTTATAATGCAAATATTTTTAATTATTCTTCTTATATAGAAACCTTTGTGTATAAGGCCATGTCTAGTTTTATTCTCGAATAATTATTTTTGCTCCAAATATGCCCTGATAAATCTTTTTAGTATAATTCTCTATAGGGAATGCAAAAAAAAATTGACACCAAAAAATATTCACTATAGTGAAATTTCATAAGAGTATTTAATCTAATGAGAATTTTTTTTTCCTTTTTGCCAAAACAAAAAAAAAAAAAGCCGTTAGAGAATTTTAGATACAGTGGCTCATTGTATAGATTTTATTTGTACGTCTTAAGTAAAGAAAAAATAAAAAATGCGATTTGCAGTTTTAATGTATAAAATGTAGCCGTAAATTACTCATGTTTTGCGTATGTAAATTTTCCCATTTTAAGTTCAATTATAATGAAAATTTATAAACGTAAAAAAATAAAATTAGTTTTAATTTACTATCATGATAACCTTTTAGACACAAAACCGACTTGCCCTTAATTGACCACATTGTGTCAAGCTATGAAAAAAAAAAAACTTATTGTAAACCTTTAAAGTTGCAGCAAGGCAAGCCAAAATATGCTGTAAAAATTTATTTATACAAATCTAGCACTGAGCATAATTTAGCTGTGTAAAGAAATTGTGTACAGACACACAACGAGCATGCCATCATATAGTTATCACTAGCTTTCTTGTCTTACAAACACAAAAATACATGAATGGGTAAAAATTTGCTATAGCTGGAAACACTTAAAAGCCACAGAAATGCGGTTGTTGTACATAAAATGACTTATAAACGTATATGCGCATATGAGTAGTATATTTGAAACCATATTAAATATTGCCGTAAATAAAAAAGCTTGTGTAGCAATAAAAGTATACTAAAAAAAGTTATACGTATTATGATTATTGAATATCATGCAAAATAAGATTAAAACCTTAGAATGAAAGATAACAAACAACAAAAAATTATAATAAAAAATATTGTTAAGCTTTTCTTTTGTTTTGGAGACAGTTTTCATATTGACTTTGAAAAATTAAGCAAAAGGCACTACTGCAATGATTTTTATCTTTTTGACAACAGTAAATTATTTTTACTGTATGTTTTAAAGTTTTTGCATGTCCCAAATCTAAGGATTCGACAAAAAAAAACAAATTTTTAGTAACAATTTATATTTTCTAATAAGCATAAGTGTGTGACGGCGAACCAGCTAGAGGTGTGCGGCAATCTACGTCGGATGGTTGTAAAAAACCAACACATTATATTTTTTTCAGACAATATAAATGCTTTTACCAAATCAATTACTGCAAACTAAAAAATAATCGTGTTAATCATAGTTATTGTCACATTTGAATTGTGCAATTAGCAAAATATCCAACTTATACCCATAACACATACACCGATTCTATTTTACAAAAAAATATTTAGTATGACAAATATCTTTTAGATAGAAGTTTTTGTTGGCCTAATAATATAACTCAGTGAACAGAGTTTTTGAAACACTAAATGGTTGTAAATGCGAACGGTTTAAAAAAAACGTTTTACTAAAAAATCAGTGAATATAAATTCGACTCGGAAAACAAAGTTGGGTATATGTTAAGACATTCATAGTATACAAGGAGAATCTATACCACAGTTGAATCTTACAAGAGCAAAATTAAGCATATGTTTGTATTTACATTGCTCCAAAATGTGTATTTACGATGTGTGAATACATTATTTACGACCAAAAAAGTGTAATATGAACTTTACTGTTTTTGCAGTGTAGAGTACAAACTAAAATAAATACAAAGTTTTCTACTAGATAACTATAATATAGAAACTGGGTTTGTAAAAATGCCTATTACGTCCAAAAAAACCTTTTTTTGTCTTTCAGTGTTTTGATTTACGGAATAATAAATCTCCGAAGTAGAGATTAGAGGAGATATTTATGCATTATGACATAAAATCTGTATAAGTTTTTTATTTAGCACTATTAATAGTAAATTTTTAATTTATCATTATTTTTTTGCACTACAAATTATATGTATATGACGTCAAAAATAATCTACCTTAAAACCGAATTGTGCAAAAAATATATTGAGTTTGTACAAATATCACCTAAAATGTAAACAATTTATGTATTTTGGGCTGTGAATTCCACCATTAAATCTTATATTGTAAAACAAAATAAAAAAAACTGACAGTGTAAGAAAAATTTCCCATTTAAAATAACATGTAAATAAACAAGGGATTTGGCACTTTTTTTTTATGTGTACACTGCCATGTATAACAATGCTTCGCTATTGAATAGAAGTGCAATGAAAAAAAAAGTGGTAAATTTACAACAAAAAACATGACTAAATGTATGCTTGCCACATATTAAAAGCAAAACGCAAAAAAAACGGTTCTTGCGTTTGTAAGATTCAACAAGTACGTCATTGCATTGATGCTTTATTTTTGAAAAATCACTGTCAAAGATTATTGTCGTAGGGATTCGCTGGCTGACGTTTAAGTGTGAAAATAAAGACTTGGTATACACATTTTTTTTAAAATTTTGTTTTTTTATATTTTTTGAGGATGATAGACAACTTTTTTACATCTTTAGTCATGTAGTGGCAGAGGCGCGTCTATGTATGGGCGATGGGGCGCTAGCCAAGGGGGCTTGCATAATTAGGGGCCCTAAAATATAAAAAAAAAACACAAAGAAAAAAGATTTCTTATGGTGTTCAAAGCAAAATCTACATTTAATCATACAACGTAGAGGTAAAACTTTTTTAAAAACAAATATTATTATACAAAAATTGATAATATAAGTAAGTTAAAAAAAAGTATTTAGTATGTTTTTGTATAAAAAAGGAGTTTCTACACGGTTTTGACTCTTGTATCTATTGCTGTCGATTTTACATACGACAACATCTGGCGTCGCACGCATATTTATTACTATATAGTTAGTAAAAGAAAAAAATAACATTTAAAAACATTAAGTTATTTGCAAAAGATACAATAAAAAAGCATTTACTGAATTAGATGTTATGAAAAAATATAAAACCTGTAACAAAAATGCGTATAAAAAAAGTCATAGGAATTACATAGCGTGTCTTTTTTGTCATAAAAATAATTTTTACAGACAAATTTTCTTGACAAGAATAGTTTTTTTGGTTTTCCTTTAATTTTAGCGGGCAGTTAGTAACATTTAACGCGGTGTTTTCATACAGCCATTTTAAATTATAAGGAACAAAAAAAAAACTATTTTTTCCCAAGAAAAGTTTCTCTTTAACCAGTTTTTAACTAAAAAAACGCCCATATACTATTTCACTTTTTAGGATCTAGCATTGCTTCAGTTACATTTTTTACAGATTTTTTTGGTTTTAAACCTTGGCGTTTGAATGCCCTTTTTGACTGGTTTTTGTAGGTTTTTGTATGTTTTGTCAGGTTGCTCAGGGTTTTTATGAAGTTTGCCTTGGGTTGCGATATAATTAGATACGTAAATATGTTTTATTGTATTTTTTATGCATTTAAACAGTATACAGTGGTCGATTTGTACTGTAGTTGATTTATTGCGAACAGTATTTTTTATTATACTTGCGGCCTTTTATTGTAAGATAAAACATTCTTTTTTGTAAAAAAATAGCTCTGTTTACTAATTATACCATTTAAGAATTTTATAATTGTATTTAAGCAGTATATTATATTTCAATAGTCCGAAATACGGTATTTCGCGTTCTTGCTGGTATCCATCAACTAAAAATTGGTCTTCAACAGACTGGCAGTATAAGACTCGTGTCTACACATAGACGCGGGCCGTTCTAATTTATAATTTATCAAAAAAAACCTAAGCATAAACTAGCATTATTCTGAAAAAAAATTCCCGAAGCCTTAAAAAAACCCAATCAATGCCAATATAGTTGTATATTTTTTAAAAAACCCTTTTTTTTTAGTCTTTTGAATGCCTTAGTTTTTATTGTATGTCTATTACGACGCTTCAAACTCCCAGTTACTTGTGAGTGTTCATTTTTTTTCATTACTACAGTTTTTTTTTTTAAAAACATACAATTGCGCAACAAATAAAATATCAAAAAATGCAACTTATATGCTTTATGTTCTATTTCTTTTACTGATCTAATTTTTTGTTTTTTGTGTAAGCGGTAGACAGCCTGGTAGTTGCATGGGAATACAAGTGACATGTCAAAAATCGATATATAGTTTTATAAAAAAAACTGGATAAACAAAATAATAGAAGTTTCCATAAGACGCACTATAAGAAATTGTAAAATCAGATTAAACTTACATAAAAATATTTGCGCCAGGGGCCAGACAATTCCTAGATCCGCCTCTGTGTAGTATTGCAACTTGTGTCAAATTCAAAATGTTTCATACCTGGTAAAGGTGTCGTAGGCTTACATTTATAGGTGCTTTATTCTATAGAGAACTATTTTTTTTTTACGACATTTTACGTCCCCTGTAAATAGCATGTTTTTTTATAAAATTTTCTATTCCTTTTATTCTTCTCTGATTCTTACATATATAAAAATGAAACTTAGTTTTGGTACCAAAAAACAGGCCATTTAGTAGTCTTGCTCATCGTATCTAGCTTTTCGTATTTTTCATACCGTACCATCTTTCTCAAATTTTCGTAAGTATTTCCCTTTGATTTTCTCTTGTAAAGTCTTTGTTTTTTTTTAATCGCCCGGCTTTGTAATTCTTTGTTATTTCTAGTTAGGTCAATAGTAAAAGGTTCCTATCATTTTAGTTTTGTGTTATTTCTAACGATCTGAACTGTGTTCAACGTATGCAGATTACTCAATGAAGAAGGAAGTTGCGCAGTTGCTTGTTTACGCTGTTTATCGTGTAAAATCCTTATTTGATAAAAATTATACGAATTTTGTTTTTAGCAACCGAGTTGCCTTCTGAGAATTCAGATACGTCAAGAAAAAGTTTTATCTTGTATTTTGTCAAAATTCCTGTAGTGCTTTGCTTATGTGTTGTCTCTGTACGGCTTTATCATTCCGAGTCTAAAAAGTATACCTACTAACATTTTACACAATTTATCAACCCCGTGGTTGTTTTTTTGTATTGCAAGGACCAGAATATACAGTTTAAAAGTTAAAATCAATTTTAGTAACAACATAGTATTTTATGTTGTTAGTCTGTATCGACAGGTCTTTACATATCCGATGCTTTTTTTATGCTGGTGTTTCTAAATAAATATTTTTTCTTGTAGTCTGCCATACTGAATGATGTTTTGTTTTGTTTGGGCGCCTGGAGAAATGTTATTTTTACATTTTGTTAGAAGATTGTAATTTTGGACGCAAGTAATTTTTGAATATGCCGCAAATATTGCCATTATTCCCGGATATAACATTTTTTTGTAATTAAACATCAGAAAACTTTATGCGTAAGGTTTTGGTATCAAGATCTTCGTAATGAGTTAAGCCACTATAATATTATGTTGCTCTTGTGCAAATGGTTTTACTGCGCCGCCGCAGTTTATTTTATTGTATTACTGTCGTTCGCTTGATGTTTGTTATTTTTGTCGTATAATTGTTTTTTCTTTGATTTGTTTTGCAAAATTTTTCACTTAAAATCTGCAAACGACATTTTTTTTTTTGCCCGTGAAGTGTTGTGATACAACAACTTTTTCTTCGTGAACTAGCACAATTCATTAATGCATGATTTTTAAATATAGTTAAAAAATGTTAATGTACTAGAAACAGTAAAAAACGTATTTCTCTGTTATACAGGGTGTTTGTAAGTAAATAAAACATGTAATATTTAGGTGTGCTAATACGACAGATCATGGAGAATCACGATACAAAAAACAGGTATTAGTGAAACATTTTCCACATGAAAAATTGTACATGCATCGCAAAAATCGCCTCCTTTATGCATATACAGCTTACGACTAGCTCTTTCTATATGCTGTTCAAACAAACAGACCCTGACACGTCAGTCGAACAGTACAAGCCCAACTCGTTCGGGACCTGAAAAAAGTGGTCCACAGCAAATAGGGCAGGTAACTGACCCCGTTCACGCTTTTATAGTATATTATACCATAATGAATTCATTGCGGCGACGATAAGTTTTACAAGCTTTTATATTTAGAATTGAGAGTTGGCTTGATTTCGTCGATTGAAGAAGTAAAGCCTGTATTTCGTCGATTAAAGAAAGGAAACCTGTATGTCTAAAACTGCTTAAAACAGAGCTAGCTGTCTCTAGTCTGTCTGCATATAAACGCAAAACTTTTTAAAGGTTCTCATGGTCATAAGTCGGCGCGTTGCCGCAAGCAGCAGTTCTTATTACGGAACACCCATTTAATGACAAACATGTTTTTTAAATCCTTTTTTTTACCCTGTATATCTTTGATCCGTATAAATTCGTATGTATGGTTTTATTCCACCAGACAATCTGCTATGGCCCTGGTTTGTTTTTCACAACAGATACTTGACCATAAGCTGTGACGCATAGCACAAAATAAGTATCTGGGCATGATATGGCTTTGCGCACTGCGAATCATGTTACAAGCGGATTTTTCGATTTTTGGGAAAATCCGTGTTTAAGCCGAGCCTTACTATTTCTAGGCTTATATATTCAACACCTTAGAATTATTTTCTTTAATTGTGATTCTCCTAAATTAAGAATTGAAATAAAATCGTTCTTTATATTGGTCTTAAACAGTTAAAATGACCGGTATACGCAAAAAACTAAAAAAAGTAGACTTTGGTTTACTGCATACACTTATTTCTAGTGGTACTGTATAACTGTCGAGACTTGAAAATCATCGCTGATAGTTCCAAAAATATTTCTATCCAGTAGGAAAATTGCACCTATCAAATGATGTATAGCTTTGTACGTATGAGTAAGGTTTTTTTGCTCGTTTGAAATATAAAAATGAATATTTTTCTTTATATCAAAATTACTACTAGAATGAAAAGCGAAATATTGTTAGTCTAATCTTATTGCAGGCTGCTTTGTAACTATGTTCTACTTTTTAGTACGTGATCTGAGATGTATGATAATGGTCACGATCAATTAAAAAATCTCGCATATACTTTTGACTTTGTAAGCATTTGTGGTGCTTTTTAAGTAGAGACTCCAAATCCCGAGATGCAGGATCCCGGGACTCCGGGATCACAACAATTTATTATCCTTGTCTTTTATCTAAGATATCCAAGGATTAGGTCGTATATTAGCCTATATAAAAGGCGTATCGTACAAGTATGTTGTAGTATTTTATTGTTCCATGCGACGGTTTTAAATAAAACACAGTTTATATTTTAACTGTAGAAGAGTGGGCTCAATGAGAAAATAATTTTTTTTAAGTTATATGCTAAAACAGCAGTCGACTAAAAACTTATATTCTGTAAATGATAACAAGAAAGGTGTGCAACCAGGTACTTCTACATTACTATGAGAGGCCGCATATTATATATTTTATTGTATCGGCAAGTTGAATGTTAAAAGGTTGAAATATATACAAAGCCATAGCGAATATTTGTCGGGTTATGTAAAATCTGCTTACTTTATTGTTATAAATATTTTTGTCGTCTAATAACAAAAATTAGAGCAATATATATCAAGCACGAATAAAATATAATTATTGAAACATTTTATATTTTATTTACATTTAATTTGCAGCATTTTTTAGATTTATAGTACAAATTGTCTAAAATCAAACGCTTGTTTTATTGTTTTGTTATTAACGACAATGACGGTCAAATAATAACCTTTTACGTGTTTGCTATAAGTGTTGTTCAATTTAGATGAGTTTTAATTTTATATTTATACTTTCTGTCATTATCTTTAGTTACCTCATTAAGTATTACTTTTCGGCCAGCAAAGTATAAATATTCCGTGTCCCGGTGTCATGTAAAATTTTCGTATTTGTAAAATTTTCGTCTACTGTAAAATTTCCGGAAAGTCAATGAAACCAA
>JAQFYM010003057.1:0-20235 GCA_034694785.1 Agrenia bidenticulata | reverse complement strand
GGGGGGGGTTCTAGAGAAATTCACTAGAGAATTTTTTTTGATAAATAACAATTTAGGACACAAAAAAAATCACTAGAGATTTTTATTGCCCTAAACTTAATGGCAAAATCCACCGGTGGATTTTTAGGGACACGCCTTAAATATCGTTAAATATAGATTTTTATATGGGATTACAAAATTAAGCAACACAAGTATATAAACTGTAGCATTACTTGAGACTGAAACAATAGATTTAGCAGATTGGTTCAAGAGATGAAACCGTTTTCCGCGAATGGACATTTTTGTACACCTATAATAGCTTTTGGGGTGTTTTTAACGTGCAGGTGATAAATTTTATCAAAACTCTATAGTAAAAATTAGGGTAATTTGGTCCAAAATGTAAGGTGTATACAAAAAGCATATAAGTTTTGTTTTAAGCTTTTTTTTAAGTTATCTCATTTACGATAAAAATCCTGGCGGTACCTATGAGATGATATGTAAAAGGATTGGAAGGCATATATAAATATTTCTATACACCAAATATTTATTTTGAAAAACGAACCATTTTTTCTGGATTTTTGCGTATACGAAGCAAGAAAGATATTATATGGGTATAAAGTTTATAAAATAAAGATATTATGTGTAAAATATAAGTAATATGATTCACTATTACATCTTAAACTCTTTTGATATTTATACATCAATGATAAAATTTATACATTAAAAATAGAGCTACTTTTAGTTGACATATGTAGTATGGCTGTTTTGTTACAAAAAAAATGACAAGATGGATCTTTAAACCTACAAAAGTATAAACTAGTTCCCATCTTATAATTTCAATGTTAATCTTTTATTTCCATAATTTTTTACCAATATAAAATTAATTTTATATGCCTAGCACTTTCTTATTTATCTGACACTGATACCGGATCTCAAAAGGCATAATCAACTGTTGTTTTAAATATATCTACTTTTTTTTTGGATTAGTACAAAAATTATTTTTATCATAAATTGGGGTCTTATAGTCGAAAAATCAAAAGATTGCAATATATCACAAAAAATACAAAGTTTTTTTAGACATACCGTAAATGACCGATAATACGGGAAATATTCAAAACCACAAAAAGAATTTGTTTTTTTTTGAAAACACATATAACTAATAGTTTTTGGGCAGAATAGTTGTCAAAAAAATGTTTTATACTCGGGCATTTACATAATTTATATTGTAAGTTAATTTCTTCCAGAATACATTTATTATATAATTTTTTGTTGCGGGGTATTAAACCCTAGAGGTATACTTGTAACTTCAATGAATAAGTGTTATTGTAAAATAATCTATATTTAAAATAAGCACTTATTATTCAAGATTTTTATTTGCGGTATTCCTATCTTTATAAAATTATTGCGCAGTTGAACATGATTACTTTTACGCACAAGAGACTCATACTTACATATAAACTTATGGCCATAGTTGTAGTTGTATACTAAAATTTCCATTCCCTTTTTGTGTAGTATCTTGACCGGATAAACTGGGAAAATAATGTTGACCAAACGGAATTTGTAAATTTCGTATCAAGATTTTATTTGGTTTTCTTGCGCGTATTTTATAACTACAAAGTTTCTCCTTATTTTACTTATTTATGTACGAAACAAGTTAGAAAAATTTCGTAAAAAATAGCTTGTAACACGGTTAAAAAGTTACGTAGCTGAATTATAAATAAAACTATTACTTCTCAGAACGTCAAATAAAATTTAACAATGATCTGACATTATTGTTTTTATTTTCACGTGCCTCCACTTGCGTAAATTAGAGATTCTTTTATTAAAGTAAAAACTATATATTAAATCGACATAAATAAACGCAATAAACAAATTTTACTATAAAGGCATTAAATATTTTTGTAATCAAGCACTCAGTTAAAAAATACTTGTTATAAAGAAATTTTATAGCTTTACTGTAATATGAAATATGATTTTAGCTTTTACGCTAAGAAGCTATAAGAAAAGGTATTTCAGTAAAATATGATTACATATTTTGTATACTAAAAACATGTATTACTAAAGTTAAAATGTCTCTTACAGATATTGGTGTCATCACTACAAAATAAAAATATTAAATACATCCTATACATTTTTTGATTTTTTTTATTCTATAAAAATCCGCATTTTCCATGATAATTCCGTATTTTCTTATTAAAGACAACAGATTGCCAGTTTTAAACAACCTTAGCTATATTCAAATATTAGCTTAAAGAAAACCCGTATCCCAAAAAACTATCTCAATTTCATTTACTACTAACTAGGGCCGAAAATATAATCATTTATCGACTTTTTTTTTCGATTGCCGATTTAAATGACCACAAAACCTTTTAGGGCAAGGCTATAAATTGTTAGTTAGGCATATAAAATGTAACAAATTTAGAAGTAAGTCTGTATAAAAATGCATTGAAAAGTCAAAATATAATAAAAAAGCATCATACAAAAAACGAAGTTTTTCATTTAATTTATAATAGTTGCTTCTTATATATCAATTAACTCTGCGTGACAACTGATTGTATGCATTACAATCATGTATCCTTGCTTTGCCAGGCATGACAAATATCTTAAATGAAGTTTTATGTTAAGCTTGGAAAACGATTTTAATTCAAATACTAAAAAGCAGTGTTTTTTAATTTATCTTGTAAATAAATCTTAATATACTAGTAGGCTTTATCAAATGTAATGAACTAATACAGTTAAAGTGTAAATATACACCTTAATCTTTTATTTTGGTAAGTATTTTTTTCCTGAAATAAAAATCATAATTTTCCAATTAGATTAAAATGTAGCTTTTTGCATGCTACTAATATAAGTAATTTAAAAAATGAGTTTTTAATAGTAATAAATCAATTGTTATACAGGTTTTTACTTTATGCATGCATTAATTTTTTATGATAGTATTTTATTCTTAAAAGAAAAAAAAAATGTTTCCTGAAATTACAAAATAACTTGTGTGTCAAAATTTTTGCTGAATTTTTACGATTTTGCTGCCCATTTATTTGCCGGTTGCATTGTTTAAGCGATGATTTTTCCGATAATATTTCTGTCTCTAATAATCCCATTTATCTACATTTATATCAATATGTTTAAATTATAACATCGTTATAAAAGTTTTTTAAAATATAATCAAATTCGTTTACTCATAAAACTAAAAGGTCTGCAGTATAAAACACACATAAACTTGCCCTCCTACTGTCTAAAAATGATTCAAAAGACCGCTTGAAGACCAAAGCAGAGCTAAAAAATGCAGATGATGTTAGTTCAAACTCATTTTATATAAACTATTATTGTCTTAATTATATTTATATGTTTTGTGCCTTAATATAGTTACTAAACAAAGCAGAATAAAAAGCAAATATTTTTTATTTTTTATCAGCGGGCCCAAAAAATAATGGTTGTGGCCCATAATTTCCCATATTAATATGGTCATAATTGAAAAAAGTTTTTTTATATTAAACAATATTTTGTATGTGAATTTTATATGACCAAAAAAAAATAATTTAAGAAAAATGACTATTTCGTTTATACCCGTTAAAGAGAATAGTTTTTACTATGGTTTTTGCATGGCAACAAGTAATTTTTTATGTTACAAAGTTTGCATAAAGCGTACTAAATACAAAAGTAAAGCTTTACACGTACCTTTACCCATTTCTGCTGTTCAAACGTAGTTTTTATTGTTAAAACAGTACAAAAATATTAAAAGCGACTTAAAACAGTGCAAGATATAATAACTTGATAAAGGCGTGTCTTTTTTTGTGATATATACCAAAAATATACGGTTTTTTTATTTTTATAAAAATCATTGATAGAATTTCAAACAAAAATTTACGTAAGACTTTTTACGACATAAAAAATGTTTAAAATAGGCGCATCTGTCACCAAAAGTCTAATTTTATTTTTGCAAGAAAGAAATTTGTTTTCTGTGTATAATATAAATGCAAAAAATCTATGTAATGCGTAAAATATATATCCGATATTAAAATCATAATGAAATAATGACTTTTTAAATATTGTAACTGATAAAAAACTATATTGCAGCGGGCTAATATTTTTTTATTTAAAACAAACATGTCTATAAATCTTGTTAGATATCGACAAAATTATTCTTAGCAACACAACCCCATATTGCAATACAATTTTTTTTACCTGCAAAAAAAACTTAATAAGTATCTAATTAATTGCTTTAAATAAACTTATGTGGCTTCAATTTATATATTTACTTTGTATCTGAGTATAAACCTGATATTTATGGCAATTTTGTGATTCCATATTTACCATAATGGCCATTATGAAGGAAAAAAACCTGCTTAAATAATATGTGTATAGCATACTCGGAACCGCTGTATGTTTCAAAATATGTTATATTAGCGTTTTTTACAAAAAAATTACAGACTGACTATGGATGAAAATTTTTTTACGCCAATGGTAAGACTATGACATAACAATATCTTTTAGGCAAGAATAACCTTTATTAATTATACTAAATTTTTCTGTTAAAAAAGACCACTCGTTGTAACCGTACTGTTGATTAGCACGATTAAGCGTAGAACAAAGGGATTTATTTTTATAAAAAAATGTAAAAAAAGGTTCCGCTTTATTTAAAAATATTTTTTTACATTTTTTTTGTTAAAAAAAGGTATTTACAGCGTAAAAATGACATACAAATCAAAAAAATATATGTGTACAAATACTATTTAATAAGAATCAAAAAATGTTTTACAGAAGTAAATTGCGTGTTGTATGATACTTTGACGTTTTTACGATTAAAATGACTGTAACTAAATAAAAAGCAGTCCTTTTTTGCTATTCGTCCATAATATGTTTGCGTTTTTATTTTTTGTAAGTAATATCCTATAGTTTTTTTTACTTATATAAGTATTTATGTTTTTTAATGGTAAAGATTTATACAAAAAAAAAATGTTTTTCAATATAATTACGATACTTAACGAATAAAAAACAATACAAAGACCGAATAATTACAATTAGTACGATCATTTTTCTATTTTTAACCTTAGGTTGCAAAATTCTAAACCATAAATCTAACTTCAGTCATGCTAAAAAACAACCCACTAACGAAACATGACTAAAAAAACATTGCAGTATATTTTTTACGTCTTTGTATAAATTTATTAAAAGGTTTTATAATTAATAGCAATATAGTTGTTAAACAAGTCTTTCAAATAAAAAGAAACACACAATGCAATACATTTTAAAAATTCATTTTTAAAACTCAAAAAAACAAATTTCTGTATTTTTTTTAGTACTTAGAGTTTTTTTATATTTGTTACTTTGTTCATATTTTTTCTTTATTTTAAGGTTCTACAAAGAAAATAAAAAAATACTTTATAACATATTATTAATACAGAATATCTTTAAATATTTAGACAAATGCGTCAAAAAATACTATCAAATTTTTTTTTTTATAATTACATATTGGTGTGTAAATTTGCTATAAATTATAAGTCTAATGCAGATATTACTGACTTTTGTTTGAACAAATGCAATAAAGAAAGCATCAAAAATAAAACGACAATATCTGTGTTTTATAATTTTATATTACAATTTTTTTATGTTGTCTTTACTGTCAAAATAAATGTTAAAAGTATTGCATTATTTATTTAATAAAGTGCTATTTTTCATACTTGGTTATTTCTAATGTGCAGGAAAATGTACCACCGTACAATACACTATTAAACCAACACACATAAGACTTTTAAATGATTCAGTTCTACTTACTTATAAAACGGCTTTATTAAACTAAGAATACACATTATTTGAATGCAAATAAATTATTAAAAATATAATTGCTGTAGTTTGTAACCTTTAGAAATAATCTGATATAAATCATTGATTTTAATATCTCAGATTACTCGTATATTTTTAAAAAGATTTCTACATTTCATATGGCATTAAATTTCTTATTTTGGGGAACTATCTTGGCAA
Organism: Agrenia bidenticulata; assembly: GCA_034694785.1. Lineage (NCBI taxonomy): Eukaryota > Metazoa > Arthropoda > Collembola > Entomobryomorpha > Isotomidae > Agrenia > Agrenia bidenticulata. The sequence goes on along the minus strand of JAQFYM010003057.1, from coordinate 14,274 downwards.
TTATTTATTTCCGTATAAAATAAGTAAAATATTGAGACATGTAGGATTCGTAGACAAAGATTACCATGGTGTTTTTTCCACTTTATTAACATATTTTTTGACGTGCTCATAAGAGTAACATGTATTTTGATTTAACATTCGTAAAATGATTATCAATTATTAAGTACCATGAAAGCATAATTATCATTCGCATCAAAAATAAACAGTGTATTTATTTTTTTTTCACATGATATGTGCATGTAGTGTGTGGCCGATACATAGTATTTTATGATACCATAGAATATTATTTGCTTATATTACCTTCCATAATAAAAAATACTTATAAGACAGTTGAGAAACAAGTAAATCGTAAATCATATTTTTAAAGCGCGGCATGCTGTCGAAATATTCAAAAAGATTACGATTGTCAAAAATACGATGTAAAGTTGGGAAACGCTTAACAAGAACCTAATTTAATATTTGTAAACATACCATGGTGTTTTTTTTTTTCTAGTAAAAACTCTAGTTGCTTTAGTATATTAGTTTCCTATGATGCTTAATTTACCATGGCATACTATCAATAGTAGCTTTTTACAGACGCAACTGTAACATTATCCGCTTTTAATAGAAATATTTATTACAGATATATTGTTTTAAATTCGTAAAACTATATTATTATCTAATAATTTACGTTTTATTATGAAAGAGCTCATATAAAACATCATATGTTAATTTTGTAATATAAAGTATTTTGTATTGGAGTTTTATAGAAAAAAAACGTATGTTTAAGCATTGATGTTTCAAAAACCAGGACTAATAATTTACAATACTAATTTCTATCTAGTCTTTTTTCGACAAATAAACACAGCAGATTTTAGCTTTGTTTGATAGAAAATATGTCTGCTTTTGTATGTTTTTTTTTGTTATTGAAAATGCATTACTATTCATGTATATATTTATAATTTGATAATAATTTAAATATACACAAACTATGTTTACGATTAGTTAAAAAATCTGAATGGCAATGCTTATTTAAAAATCTTACTTTTAAAGCATAAGTTTACCATAAAAAATATATCAATTATAACTAAATTTTTAAATGTTTTCTGCCCCTACGGTGTTCGGCAGCGCAAAGCGAAATTCATATATTTGCCACGTACTTACCTCAGGATTTTTTTATATTTAGTCAGCGCTGTCAAACATGTTATGGGCAGATAAAGGCAAGAAAAAAATATCCCAGAGCCTATACTGACAAATTAAAAAAAAAACTTACCCCGATAAATGTTAATCAAAACGTGCGGTATGAATTTGTTAATTTTATACAACATAGTTCGTGCATATATAAATAAATTATATACAGTACATATTGACATGAATAGTAATGCTTTATCAATATTTAAAATAAAAAAACCTATTTCGAGCATAATTTAAATTTTCAGCCACCACAAATACAATATTACGTTAAAAACTAAAAAAATAAGTATTGGAAATTCTAGGTTCTAGATTATATTATTTCAATGTGTAAAAATATGAATTTTATCTATAAAACTCCGAACAAATATGAATTAACTACTTCTATTTGTATAATGTTTAAATATGCTCTTATCCAATAAAAATTAAATAACATAGATTTTTTATTATAAAAGAGATGGTTATATTTGTTTAAATTAATATATATGAAAAGATGTTTGTTTATTAATAGCAGATGATAATACGGTTGCGTTCGTAAAAAACTAATATGGTAAGTATATCATGATAAAAAACTTGTGAAGAAGCCACGTATAAAAAAACATAGTTTTTGGTATATGCGTAGACAGGGATCTTTAGGCCAGGTGGTGGTCAGTGTACTTGGAAAAAAAGAAAAACATAAAAACCATATTTTTGACGTTTATAACATATTAATTTTTTTCAAAAAAAATTAATTGTAAGATTTTAAAACTAGATTTTTAGATTTAAAAAAATTACTGCACAAAAAAATACCTTCAGTTAAATTCATGCCATTTTTTTTTCAGAAGGGAAGGGGTACACCCCCGCTCCCTCCCAAGCTACGCCGCTGTTTTGTGGTATAAGAAAAAAAAGGCAACATGGTATTTTACCGTATAACGAACCAGGTTCTTGTCAAGCTTTTCTCGAATTTACAACGTTTTTTTTGAAAACGTGCCATTGTTACTAATTTTGAATCCTATGCCGCGTTGTTACACAAAGTTATACGATTTACTTTTTTCTCCTCCGTTCAAATAGTATTTTTTATGAGAGAGAAAAAGTAAATAATACACCATGGTATCATAAATGTACTTTGTATCCAGAGGCGGATCTAGGGATTTGGGAACCCCTGGCCTAAAATGGTTGTGTCATATAAAATGTGATTTTAAAATTACGTTTCTTCTTAGTAAAATGGGTATGTTTTGTTTTCACAGTTAAATTTTAGTATTACTAATACTCAATTATACACATAAAACCTTTATTCTGATACAAATACCAGGCTGTCAAAAGCTTATACCCGTATAAAAAATTGTTTGTTGCAAATATCAATACTATTAGCATATAAATGAGATTTTCCGAAATTGAATTTTTCTTAAATAAATTTGTATTTTTTGCAAATTTATTATTTTAAAAAGATAATAATCAAGTAACTAAAATATTTTTTTTAATCTTAATAGACAAACAATAAAACAGCGGGTTATAGCGTACATAAAAAACCTGAAAACCTAAGTTTATTAACGGGTTTTTTGGGCATGCTTGCCGATGGTTAGGTTGTTCAGGTTTTTTGTGTTGTAGTTTTTAAGTAAAGCATGTTTTTTTTTGCACAGTTTTTTATATATTTTTACTAATTGTACAAAACCGTTCTATTGTAAGGCGAACATCTAGAATTACAAGTTTGTTAACCCCAAGTTCCAGTTGGCGCGTAATTAAATTTACAGCCCCCGTATTGCAAACAACTATTTGTAAAACAACAACTACCCCTAATATAATAAAACACAAAAATTGCTAAAAGCATATATAGGGAGTTGTTTCTACAAGATAGAAAAATTTTCGTCTACAGATAAATACGCCGCAAGTAAGATAAAGCAAACTATTTGCGAAAAAATTAAAATATATAAAAATATACTGCTATATATAGTTAACGTCACTTTGCTTGTACAATAAAAATCTAACATAACTAATTTTATTGCAAAACAAGCAAAACAAAAAACACGAGAAAACCCAAAAAACCCAAAAAACCCAAAAAAAACAACAAAAAACACTGTGCAAAAATACAAAAACTTTTTTTTAAAGTCCCTAAAGAAAACTTATAAATAAATGTAACAACAGCAATACTAGAACTGCAGAACGTATAAAAGCCACATAATTTTTTTTGCATTTGTTTTTGCAACATACTTTAAGTAAATTTCAGTTTAGTTTGATGCGTAAGCTTTGGTCCTCTAAATGTTTATGTGTTGTTTTTTTTTAATTACTTAATGTTTTTAAGTTTCACTTTTTTTTCTTTTTTAAATTTATATAATAAAAAAATCTTTGTTAACAGCCAGTGGTTTTTCCATGCCTACAATTGACAGCAAACGTACAAAAGTCAAAATGGAATGAGAACATGATTTTTTTTGTAGCTAAAAGTACTATGTAATATCTATAAACTCATTAATATGTATAATTTTTGTATGAAAATATTTGTTTACAAAACTGTTTGTTTACTTAAATGCAGATTTTACGTATATCCATGAAAAATCTACTGTTATATGTTTTTTTTTTATTTTAGGGGCTCCTTGGCCAGCGCCTCGAGCGCCCATACATAGAACGCCTCAGTATGTATCGGCTTTAAATTGCATGCAAGTCATATGAATAAAACTAAAAACACTTTGTTTTTTTGATGCATATGATAAATATGCTACCATGGTAGTTTTACATTTTAGACATTTTTGCGAATGTTAAATCAAAATACATGATACTTTTTTACTGAATGTCAAAAAATCTAGACAGTAGGTAAATAAAAGCCGCCCATGGTATATTTTTTTTTTTTTTGCTTTTACATTTCAAACATATTTTGATTTTCTTATACTAAAAAAAATAACTGCCCAAAAAATTTACCTCAATAAAGAAAATATATGCAATATGGAATGCAGAAAGCATCAAAAAAACACGTAATCTAAACTATAAAAACCAATAATTTTAGTAAGATTATTTTTAAAGGATTGAAAGACAGCTATTTATTTTTAATGATATATTTGTATGTAAATAATGCATATTCTTAGTTTTATAAAGCCTTTTAGTGAGTAAATATACTCGTGTGATTATACAATCGTTGTAATGGTGTTTTTTAAATGTATTGTTGCTGGTATATTTTCCTGCATATTAGAAATTACATAATATGCAAAACATATTAGATTTATAAAATAAATAATGCGATATTCGGATATTTATTTGAGTGTACAAAAATGTGAAAAAAAAATAGCAGATACACAGTGACAATGCAGATAAATTAATTTTTATTATGCCGGTTTCTTAAGTATATTTTTTCCCGAAAGTACGTAAAATCTGCATTAGACTTATAATTTATACCAAATGTAAAACCTATCATGCAATTTCATATGATCTGTAAAAAAAAAAAATTATGTAAGGTTGTTTTTATATTCAAATGCCAGTCTCTAGATTCCTCCTTAACAATATATTTTTATATAGTAATTTAAGTTATGCCATAGACTCTTTTCAAAAACAACTATATACCGTAAAAGTATAATAAAACTCAAATAAAGCGTTCTTTTCTAATGATAACCACTCATAAGAAAGTTTACAAAAACCTTGAAATTATGGTCTAAATGTTTTAATGTGAGCAGTTAAAATTTTGTTTTTATGTAAAATTAATAGTAACTACGCATAATGTCTCTATTGGAACTAAGCATATGTCTATATTTTTACTTGGGCTATATTAAAAAAAAATGAACATATTTAACACAAATATTTTGTCAATTGTAACGTATAAACAAACTATGCAATTTTTTTTACATTTATTCAATAATAATATCTACGACTTAATAAACAGAAACGATTTCGTAAAGATTTTTTAACACGAAAAGTGTCAATAAAAGTAAATTGCAATTTTTTTAAAGTATTTTGGCAAACTTTTTTTTAAGATATTGGTCACCTTTGTAGCAATATTAATTTTGTATTAAATAACGATAAAATAAAAATACATCTGTGCTTTTCTAGTTTCATTAAACAAATAAAACATAGATTACGACTATAAGTCTGTATTTAGTGCTTGTGCATATTTATCCGGCAGTCTTTTAAATTTATTAGAAAAATATTTACAATAAACCCTAATGTGAACATTTGAAAATTACACACACAAGTGTTCACATTAGATAAGAGTCTCTGATTGCAAGAAATTATATATACCAGTTAACATATCAATAAAAAAAATTTGTTATGATAACAAAGTAAGGCTTTTCTGTGTTAATATGGCAATGTGTCTACCTTTTAATTCACTAGCCTTCAGTAAAACTATATTTTCATTTTTTTTAACAAGATTATATCTTATATTATTAAAGAAAATATGGTAAAAAACTGCAATATTTTTTTAATCATATATTGTTTGTAAAATAATAATAAGCAATCTAGCCTAACGTATTATGGACGAGAATTACACAAGCTCAGGTTCAAAATTGTAAACATACCGAATTTTATTTATTTATCGTGTTTTATATTATTATTAGTTCCCGAAAGTATCGTAAGAAGATTTTAAAAAACGTAGAGTTAAATAATTTTCCTATTAAAAAATTAAATAACTTATACAAGTATTAAAGTTTAGTTTGGCTCTAATAGAAAATATGATCAGCATATTGTAGAAAAAAGCAAACAAAACACCTTGTTTTCTTTTTATGGTCTTTTAACTGTAAAAACGCCAGATAAAATTAATTTTTTAATTTTTATCTTTGTAATGTTTTTTGGGTTGCTTATTAATAGTGATTAGAAACATTTTTATTTCCCTTTATTATATATGGATCGTATGTATGTAATTTAGAATATATTGCAAAAAAGAATATAATTTTTTTTTGTAAATAAAGTGGTACTATTTGTATGCTTTTTTCGTATAAAAAAAAATCCACCTACTCAACCTATAACTAGATATGTAATAATTGAGTTATACAGAATGGTCGGTTTTTAGACCAGAAGTTTAGGTATAAAAAATATAATATTTAAGTTACAACAATATGATATTTTACTGTCTTACTAGCGGAGTAGGCAAGATTTTGCTTGATCAGAAACAGTCTGTATTATTTTTGTACAAAAAGCATAAAAAAAATCAATTAAAAACAGTTAGAATAATACTTACTGTTTTTCCGCTCTATTTTTTTTTATATTTCTAGAAAAAAAGAAAAGACCGTGCGTAATTCAGGCGTGCAAATATCATAGAAAAAAGAAAGCTTTTGTATCTTTGCATTTTTTATCTACTCTCTCAGGCATCAAGGGTATTTTCTAGCATTTTAAAACAACAATAGTGCAAGTTTATTCATGATTATATACTGCTGATCTATTCTTTTAAAATTAAGAACAAACCTGCTCGTATTTAAATGCAATTAATATAAAAATAAATTACAAAAAAGCATCCAGGTATTGGTTTAGATATATGTTATCTTAAAAAAACATATGGTGATTATTTTCATTAGGACGTGGCATTTTTATAAAACAATTTATGGAAATAGCCATAAGTTTGTATGTTAAAATTACTTCTAGTGCGGGTAAAAAATCATGTTTAACTGCGAAATAATTTCACCATATTAAGGCCTTACCTTTTTTTTCACCCGGGGTCATTTTGTTATAAAGTAAGCCTACGGTTACCCCCAAGTCAGCCTGTGAAAAATAAACCGGGGGGAATTCATCTTATGAAAAAACTTTTACTAATTTTTTACACGCCGGTACAAAAAAACCAAGGGTTATTTATTCGGCGTGGGTCTACCCAGTCAGGTCGTTGTTGGTAAAAATAATCCTCGGTTAAGTAAAACTTTTTCACCAGGGGTTTTGAACCCAGGGTGAAAAAATCGAAACTGGGTCTAAGAAAAATAAAAATACCAAAATAAAAATTTTGAATAATATGTATTTATTTAAAATATATGTTTTTTTTAAAAAAAAACCCACCATTAACGTAAAAAGTATATCCACTGACATTTAATATCCCGCAACAAAAAATTAAAAAGCAAATGCATTTTGGAAAAAAACAAACTTTAAAACAAAATAATTTAAAGCCCGATAATATAACTTTTGTATAGAGAACTTGTCTGACTAAACACTATTAGTTATATGTGTTTTCAAATAAAATCTGATTTTTTGGTAACTATTTTCCGTATTATCGGCCATTCACAGTTTGTTTGAAAAAAAAACTTGTATTTTTTGTGATACTTTGCAATCTTTTGATTTTTCAACTCCAAGACCCCAATTTATGATTGGAATAATATTTTTATCAAATCTAACGAAAATCAGAAGATATATATAAACACACCAGTTGATCTTGCATACAGAGATCCTGTATAATAAAAAATTACAAAGAAAGTGCTAAGCATAAAAATTATTTTTGATTTGTAAAAAAATATACAAAATAACGATTAACATGCAAAAAAACTATTAAGAAATTTATATGCTTTAAAAAAGTTTAGCAATATCATTGTTTTTTATTTTATAACACACTTTCATACTTCATATGCCAACGTAAAAGAGCAATTATTTTTATGTATAAATTTTATATTTGCAGAAAAAACTACTAAAAATATACTGAACTTAATAGTAAGTAAATATTGTTATAAATTAACAATAATAGATTTGCTTCAATAAACTTTAAAACATATATATTCTTTTCCTTTCTATGTATAAGCAAATATTTGCAAAAGGGGTTATTTTTAATATAAATAATGGATGTATCAATATATAGGTATTGTCTTTTTACACTTTTATATTTTTCGTCATAGGCGTGGCCAGGATTTTTATCGGATATGAATAACAAAAAAAAATGCAAAAAGACAAATTTATATGTTTTTGTATAAAAATTACATTTTTAGAACAAATCGAACTAATTTTTTATGTAAAATTCTGATAATAACACTAATTCCTGCACAAAAAAAACCAATATATATTTTGGTGTAAAAAATGTCTAGAATGGAAGTGTTTCAGACTTTGAACCAATCTGACAATTCTATTATTTTTAGTGTATAGTTTTGCTATAGTTTAGATACTTTTGTGGCTCAAATTTGTACACCAAAATACAAAAATCTAATTTTTTCCGATATTATGCACTATTTACAAAGCCACAAGGTAATGAATAATTTTTGCATAAAATAAAAAATGTGGACGTTAATATGTCTAAACAAAACAATATAAAACATAGTGATGTCGTTTTAAGCAGCTTAAAAAATATAAGCAATTTGACTTTGTTTTATTTTCTAAGTATACTTTTTGGGGTTGGTAAAATAGTTAATTTTCTTGCACATTTGTAAGATTTTTAGTTTTAGACACGATTCAATATACAAGTAAAACCTAAAATGTATACCGGTAATCCTTTAAAGTTTCGATTTGGTAGAAACACATTATTGTCTCAACTGAATAGTACCGTATATAAATGGGTAGGCGCAGGTAGTATAAAAAGTGATACCCTTGCTTACTTTTGGCGATTTACGGTACTAAACTAACTTGTGCGTGGATTTAAAAAAACATTTTTTTGTGATTTACACTTTTACTTGTTAGAATACACAAATATCTATTTTAAATCTATTTTACCAAATTAACATCCCACTTGCTCTTTGTAATATATGTGTATAACAATACAAAAACAAAAAATTTAATTAGTACAACAAAATCGATGAGTTAACAACCTAGATATAATATTAACTAGTTAATACTTAAAATTAACGTAAAAAATGTGGTTGAAGTGAAAAAAAAACAATTAATATTATAAAATAAAAAATATTATATGCAATTGTTGATATAGGAATTTATTATGAATTATAAGTAAGTGTAATGCAATTTACTTAAAGTTTACACGCCGGATTTTATTCTAGGATAGTAGAATAATGTTTTACCATGTTATTTCGAGATCCCGAGAACAAATGTCTACCCTACAAACCATCAACTAACATATGTGCGGAGTAGAGATGCGTATAAATCTACATATTAAACTTAAATTGCCTGTATATAGTTTAGTTTTAGTGCAGTAAAATTTGCTTGTCATATTATTAGGTTTAGTGGATTCGAATTTATTCGTGATACTATAAACGCAATACTAAACATAGTTTTTGTAAGTGACCAGGTAAAATGGGTTGTCGGAGTATATCTTTATTTAATTCATTTATTTATTAAATTTCTCTTTTGATATTCTTAGTTAGTACAATTTTGCCAAAATTTTTGTGTATTGATTCTATAATTCATATGCTTGAAAAATTCAAGGACTTTTATAATATTTCATTATTTTAATTAATATATTATCGATATATTGAAATGTGTGTTTATTAATTACCAAGATATTGCATATCTCTCGTTTAATTATGACTGGTGGTTTTGGCAAAGTGTACTTTACCTAGGCAATATAAACAAATGTTTCATTTCTTTAATTAATTGGTGTATTGCCTGTCGTCTTAGGTAAAGTGTACTTTACCTAGTCTAAGTACACATTGCCTAAAAATACACATTACCGGTAACATTAACATAAAAACACCGATACACTGCACTGAAAATTTGAATATGAATTACTAGCAGCTGATAATAATCATTTGAAATCGATGTAAAAGTTTCATCAATGATCAAAGTACTATTGCTTTGTAAGAGCTGCTGTTTAAATACACTACAAAATATTATAAAACGATTTTTAGTTTTATTTACAAGAATCGTACAGAAGAAAATTATTTCCTGTGAAATTTTGACGGCTTTATCGATGTTAATGAATTGCATAATTTTATATTCAACAATTCTGCTCTTTGGCGTCAAACGGCTAATTTATTGTTTTTGTCGATGAAACAACTTTTAATTGATAACCGTCTGTATTTTTAAAAATATATATCGTGATTTTTTATGTTGGGTTTTTTGATTCAATTGCTTCTAGACGCAACTTTACGTTGACTGACAATTTATAAGCATGCTCAGTGGTAGTGTCGTGGTTCTGAGGGGGTCTGAACTACCGCATTCTTTATGACAACAATACTTTTTGTGTACGCTAGATTTCTTTTTTTACATAGCCATCTTTCTTGTTTGTCATCAAGTAAGTCTAAATTCAGCACTCGTTTTATTTCGCACGATGTCACTTCATCTCTGCAACTTTAACCGTAGAAAACTTATAAATTAAAGTCCAAATATATTATAAATACTTAACGTTTATTAATATAAAATTTAAATGTTAATATAATCTAAATAATTTATTAACCAATTTCTTTATCGATGATAAAAATTTAACTTCTATTCCTACAGATCAGAATCGTCGGCGGACGTGTTGTGGCACGTATGTATAAAATGACCTGACCAGTTGGGCTACACCTTGTCGATCGACACGATACAGACTTTCTACTTTATATCAGAGCTTAACTTGCATAAAGTCTAACGCTACATGGTTACAAAAAAATATATTCTACAACAAAAAATGCACTTTTTGATAAAGACTCGTTAGACAATTTTTTCAACCTTCTTTGTTAGTTATGATCAATATTTTTAGTAACAAAAAGGGCCCCTAACGGCTTTAAAACATTTTACCAGTCTAAAAATATTATCTGTTTGGCTGCACGATGCCATAAGTCGTGATAACCTGGGGTGAGACTCGATCGGGTTTTTGCATTTATCTCGGGAATCGGGTCGGGCAAGGTCGGGATCAGGCAATATTCGGGTCGGGCAAGGTAAAAATCATTTTTTATTTAAGTTACAAAAACTCAATATAAAAAAACAAATGATAGTTACTTAGCGATTAATATTATATATTTATATAAAAAAATGATCTATTTTTGCCAGGGTTACGCAAAAAACTATTCTTGTTTTTGAAAAATGCTAAGAAATATTTGTATGGCTGTACAAAAAATGCTTTTGTACAAAAATTTGTGTACTCCTGCATAATTTTTTCTTCGGGTACTTTTTGCATATTTTTAGTTACGTCTGAGCTCATTTATGAGAAAATGGGAAAGCATAAAATTTTTAAATTCACGTAATAATTCTAACGATAATTGCCCGATCGGTTTTTTTTAGATTTCTCGGGCGTCGGGTCGGGATCGGGTACCCGATACCCGACTTTTTTCGGGCAAAATGAGTATTCGGGTCTCACTCCAGGTGATAACTGTTGTATTAAAATAGTTTTAAATTTTCAAAATATTTTTTCTAAAACATTCCTATTGAATGGGCATCTTTTTATGCGGCTACCGGTCGGAAATTAACTGTACCCCCTCTCTTACTGTGACATTTATATATGTAAAAATGCACTAGAGTAAATATACGTAAGTTCATCATATACGTTAGTATTTTATTTGAAGTATTTTTATTGACGGTTTTTCACGCATAAAATCTTGTCAGACAAAAAATAGACTTGTAGAGTATTAAAAATTTTAAACATGGCAAAAATACAAACATATCTGATAATTGTATTTATAATATATAAACAAAAGGTATTACTTACGCGATTTTTTTGCACCTTTACTAGTGTTGTTAGTAAAATTATTATTTAAAATAAATAAAGGCAAAGACATGACAACACCTTTTGAAGTGCACAACGGATTAAATAATATACATTACTAAAACGTAGGAAAATACTGAAGAGCGTATTTTTCTCTGTAAAGAAACAAAAAAAAAGTAAAAAAGAAATATTTTTGTAAAAAGTAAAAAAGAAATATTTTTGTAAAAAATAAAAAAAGAATTTTATTTCGACATCTACATCTTTAGCAAAAGGTAAAATACGCAGATCAAAAAAGAGTTCTACTGTCCTTTATTCGTGGCTAAGTCGTATTTTAAAAAATAAGCAAAAATAGCAAAGCAAATAATTTCGTAATGTTTTTTTATTATTAAAAAAGTGTATTTTAATGTGTGGAAATTGCATCTAAACACGTAAAAAAAGACTTTTATATCCAAACTGCACATAAGAACTCAGTATAATTTTTAGAAAACAATACATGCGCATATAGTAGTTGAAAAAAGCATGTTATCACAAAAGAAAACTTTTTTACATAGGTTTTACACTAGTTACATCGTCAAAAATTTTATTAGTTATTAATCTGTATTATTTTTTGTAAATAAATGTTAAAAGTCTTCGTATAGAAATACAACGAGATAAATTCTTTTGTGGTTCCTACATATACTAAAGCAAATGGTTGCGTTTTTTGCAACAAGTTTCATTTTATATTAATAAAATTCAGATATACAGATGTCTCTATAAATATTTTACCGTGTAGAAATGCATTAAAAGTCGATCAGACTATTGTCTGTCAGTATGATGTTTAGGGTCTACTAAATATGCAATAAAAATATGCAAAAAAAATGCAATTATCATTAACTAAATAATACATATGCAGTTATAATTTTACTTTGTATTCAAAAAAGCTTTTTTATTTGTATAAATGCAGTAAAAACAAATCTAAAATTTTGTAGATATGCTTATGCAATCTAAATTTACGACTTGGTAAATCAAATGATTTTTTTATGCAAGATTTATAAATGCATATTAAATATGCTTTAAAGGACACAAAATGCATTTATAGTAAAAAATATGAATTTATAATAAAAAATATGCATTTACACTGCCCTAATGATGTTGCTACTTGCTAGTTCATTTTTATATTTCATTTGTGTTTTTGTGTGTTCGTTATTTTTCTTTGTTACGCTTGTTCGTAATAAACTTAATTGGTTTTCACGAAGCCTAGGGTAATTTCGTAAATGTAAGACACATTATGTATATTTCTGAAAATAAGTTTGTATAAGTTATTTAATGTATCAGGTAATCTTTGCAAAAAAATGGCACTCATATCCATTTTATAATAAAAAATAGTGTTTGATATGATTAGAATATAATTATTATTATTTTTAAATATGTTTTAATACTAAGATAATATATAAATTACAAAATATATGTACTTTTTGCAGATACTGTACTTTTCGTTAGAAAAATTGTAAATAAGCCATTTTTACATGTTTATATCGCAAAATCGCAAAAAGTGTTATACATGTGTCTTTATTAGAGGCATGTTTTAATACATTCTAATTTGGATTTTTTCGCAAAATATGACAAAAAATTGTACAAAAAACAAACAAAAAACGTTTTCTAAGGCTAGAAATGTGTTGTGCTACTATTAAGTTGTTTTGTCTAAAAAACAATTTTGATATGTTATGGTAAGTTATAAAGTTGTGCTGTTTATACTTTATTACTGTAAAACACCATAGTGTTCGAGTTTTTATTCTTTTAATTTCCTACGGGTTCAAAAGTAATTACCATCATTGAAAGGGTTGTGAATTCTTTTGATAGGAAGATATAAGTCGAATTGGTTCAAGGAAAGAAAAAAACAACTAAAATCGGTAAAAAAAATTATTTACACACATAAACTACAAAGAATACTATTTTGGTAAACTTATAATGTAAAAAGAAAATTAAAACCATGTATTTTGTTTGCCCAAGGAACAAGTTTATTTTTAAAATTTAGGAATTGTGTAGACAGATAGGTCTAATTGCTCAACAATAGACATATTTTTTTTTTGCTATACGTAAAAACCTTTACCTATGCAGTGTATGGGGGCATACTTTAACCATACATTTTTTAAGGTAACGTATAAAATGTCATGATTAAAAATATATCAAATCTGAGTTTTACAGTAAATATGTAAAACCACCATACCCGTCTTAAATTCGTTTTTTTACTTAAAAAATATTACAGGATTGTATATTTTTGGGTAAAAGCATATTCTGATATTTCAGTGTTGTTCCAGTTGTCACGTAGTCAAACCGTATACACAGTAAGAGTGGAAACACGTAGCAGCTTACACAGACCATAAAAAAGTTTGTTTTAGTTCCGCATCAAAATCTGCAACCTCGTATGTTAGACATGCAAAACAAAAATATATTTTAATTTTTTTTTATGTATTACGTAAAAAAAAATGTAAAATATGCTTTTTTGCTTTTGCAAGCATCAAATAAGCATCTATTATGGTCGTCAGTATGCTGTATATGCGATGTTGTTTGTTAGAAGAGATCCAAAATAATACATTGCCATTGCAAAGTTATTTTTTATCTTATAAGGACAATAGAAAAAGGGAAACCAGAACTCGGGATCCGTACTTCTTAGGTTAAAAAAAAATCATAAATTT
>JAQFYM010003056.1:0-20246 GCA_034694785.1 Agrenia bidenticulata | reverse complement strand
TTTGCGCCTAAATTTAAAGGGGGGTCTTTTTTGGTGCAGTGATTTATAAAAAATAAAATTTCAATTTAAAAATTAAAAAACTTAAATTTTGCAAAAATACACAATTAACATATTTATAATAAAAAAAATTACTTTTAGCGTTTTTAGAAACCAACATGAAGACTGCCTCTCTTCCAAAATTCCTGGATACGCCCCTGTGGAAAGGGTGCATTTGTTACGCAAAATGTGTTGTATCATAATGTACTGCAGCAATTAAACGTATTTATGTGTTAAAGGGGTGAAAGGGCTTAACTTTCAGATGAGATTGATTTAAGAACCATGGTAAAGACATACTGAAATATATAAAACATTAGAAAGTTTATTTACGTAATAAAATTGCAAAATTTGATACCTGATTGACGTGGTTTGTCCTGCTACAAATCAAATTCTTATGTTATTTCTTTATTAAATTAATTGCCATGTGAGTTTTTTTTTTAAAAAAATACATATACGTAAAATACAAAGATACTACAGTAAAAGCCTATCCATGACAAACATTTTGCATATTTATTTTACTATCGATAATTATTTTAAGAAATCTGAAAGTGGTACTGTATTTCTTTATAATACTAAAGAGAAGTAAAAAACAAAATTGTCGATAATGTATTTATATAAATGATTGGTTGTATTAATTTGTATCGCAAGCAACGAAAATACATTTTTAGCCGTATTTTGTCGTTTTCCCTTTTTTCGGTAACAATTGCAAAAACATTTTATATACCCCCCTAATTTAAAACGAATGACTCTAGAAAAGAATAAAAACAGCAAAAAATATTAATCTACCCACAGCATCACAAAACTGCTAGAAGAGAAAAAAGAAAAAGTAACAAGTACAATCTGCTTCTAAAATACAAAATTTTACTATCCACTTATCAAAGATACAAGAGGCTGAGTAGAATTGAAGAAAGAGGAAAAAAACTCAATGACAAAGTGTATTAAAGCACTGAAAATGAAAAGTCGCAACAAGTTGAACAGGTACAAGTTATACCAATACATCTAAAAATTCTCGAGTTAAACATGAACCAAACGATTCTCATGTGCAGCTCATACATACGCCTAATGATTATGTATCTTTACAGCATTGTTATGCAGAACAAAAAAGAACTGATTACTAAAAATCTGAATCCTTTAAAATAAGTAAAACTGTGGTCGACACAGCTGAAGAAGATGATAAGCTTCTTTTTGAATATCGGAGCTAAGGAGGGAAACGTAAAAAATAAAGTATCGAATTCAAGAGAGATCAATAGAAGAAGCAGATACCATAGAATTGTGATTACAGTTTTAATCGTATAATATTTGCAACTAAAATCATTTTTTATTACCGGCTTCATTTATCAAAGTGATTGCTATCAAATATGCAATGATAAGCAAACAAACAAACTATATTTGTGGGATCAGATGAAAAGTATGACAAGCTTAAAACATAGTATAATCTGAAATATAAAAAGCTAGTGTTGAGGCTGGTTCAGCATGTTATGATGAGGCAAAAGAATATGTTATAACACTACAAAATATTTTTTAGATATAAAATCCTAAAAATGAATGCAACTGTGATGAGACGGATCCCTTTTACAGGCATTTGCATATAAAAACCGTAATTTATATTAATTCTTGTTGCGGGAACAAAAATGATTAAAGATAAAATCACAATTTTGTTTACTGAAAGTTTATCCGAAGGTCAAAAGGAAGCCTCTTTTAATTAGAAAAAGTAAAAAACCTGCCTGTTTTATAAAGCTGTCGATGCGCAATTTTTATTGTGAATATAATGGACAAAAAACGCATGGCTAAATACAATTATATCAGAAAAATATATTAACGATTGGAATGTAGAGCTTGCAAATCAGAATCAATAAAATAGTTCTTTTCTTGGAGTAATTCTCTGGTCATAAAGGCAGACTTCATCAAATATAAGACTAAATTTATGCCGCCAAAACCGACTTGTTTGATACAGCCTCTTGATAGAGGCAAAATTGCAAATTACAAGATGTTTATAAAAAGTTTTTTTTTTAATCAGCTGCTGATAATATACAAAAAAAGAATCGATACAAATAGACATACTATGACGAAAAATGCAGTTGAGCAGATATTACACGCTTGGATATGTGTTTAAGAGGGAACAGTGAAAGCATGTTGGAATGGACTTCTTACAAACGATAAAAATTTTTTATTAAGAAGTGGAAGTTGATAAAGAAGCACGAATTTTAAAAGAAGACTCTTAAAACAAAATAAAGAGACTGGATTCTTTGAAAACATCTTCACTTGCAGAGAATATAGAAAAATTGACGATGTTGATACTTTAACCAAAAATAAAATTATTTTGTTACACGAACGACTAGGTACCAGTGATAAAACAAGAACCCTCAAAAAATGCCAAATAATATAAATCCAGTTCATGTTAGCTTTTGATCTCGTGTCTAACCTAAAAATGTAATTGAGAAAAATTTACCAAGCAGTGTACTAAATGTTATGGGTCTTCAAAACAAACTTGAAAAAATTGCTTAAAATACAAATAAAATTGTTATTTTTTGTGATTTTTTTTCAATTCATTCTATACATGACTATTTTGTTACAAGAAAGGCGTCTATTAAGACATGTTCTTTGTCATGTAAAAATTTTTTGTGTATACATGTTTACCGTATAAGTATTTTTATACCTTATACGTAGTTTTACGTATAAGTAATTTTTTTTTATTAAACGTAAAATCTCAGACAGGGTTTTTCATACGAAAAAAAAAACACACGTAAAATTAAAGGATGCGTAATTTTGGATTTCATATATTATACCATATAAAATTTTAACCCTATATAAAAATAGACATTGGGTGTGTCTTTTTTCCTATGGTATCTTTTACCTATGCAATCACAGCAAAACGAAATGTCTAAGGGTATAAGACCCTTAATTTTTTTTGCGTTTTGTAGTTTTTTTACCTTGGGTGAGGCATGTATGCCCTAGAGCAGTGGTGGTCAAACATTTTATTTGGCGCCAAGATTAAAACTTACAAATCTTTCGTCCTTCTATTTTCTAATGATTAATTAATTGTTGGTGGATGGTGCCTTGTGAGAAATGTACTAAATGCATATAATGGCAGGTTGAATTGCCTCTAAAAATTTTTGAGTTTTAGGTGTGCTTATTTCCTTGATTAAAAGTCCCCTTGGTTGTAAATTATATGTGGTTCTTTTACAGATGCCTAAGTCATGTCAAAAGAGACCGCAGCACAAACAAAAATATACAGAGAAAAAGTATGAAAATGCAATGAGTGTCATAATTTTTATACGTGAAAACAAAGATGGAGAAAGAAAGAAAAATAAGGTTAGAATTAGATGAAGGGTTACGGATCCGCAAAATACAGCGATATCAACGTTTTATATACAAGTTCATACATAGTTCGGCGCGTCGGTACTTAACGGGCGCCTGATTTATGGGGTCCTAGTCTGGGGCTGAAGAATATTAAAAAACAATAGATAGATTAAAAATGATGCACAAAAGATTAGAAAACCTTTGATAAGTAGATTTACTCTTTTATCTTCTATTGTATACACTTATATGGTGAAAATTACTCCATCAGGGGATTTAAATTATACTAATCAATAAGTAAATGAATTAAATCGGCTACAAAAATGATAGTAGTGTTTTTTTTTTATTTTTTGTGCTAATTATCCATAGTTGTTCCTCGCTATACTTTCTGCATTAGACTAGGACCCCTGTTATCAGGCGCCATCCTAAGTAAGAAGCGCCAGAAGTTATTTTGCTATTTAATAGATAAAACAGTGGATTTCTAGATGCATGATGCTAGAATTAGTCAAATGCCGGTTTAATAACACTTCTATTGATTAATTAGTTGTTTCTCTGTGCAAGAACTTTTAATTTCGTTGTAATTTGGATGGACTGGAGTTTTGGATTGAAAGAGTTGACAGACAAATAAGACAAGTGGGTTTGGGGGTTCAGGGGATCCTGTGTATCAGTAAACACAAAAGATTCTGCATTTTTTTCGTAAATTATTTTTATCCACCATTTTAGGGGTCAATAAAAATAAGGTGGCCAAGTATGAATTTTTTCGCCCTAAAAAATAGTTGATTTGTTGGCGCGGGTATGTTAAACATTTATCGGGCCTGCGCCAAGAAAAATGGGCCCGTAGAATGACTTGGCCACCACTGCCCTAAAGTATAAAACATACAAATTGGCATACTCAAGGGTAAGACAGATCCCACTGTAATATATTAAGTATTTTGATCTTTTTGGTATGCATTATATGATTGAAAACCTTGGGTAAAAAATTCAGATCGTATCATTGGGTTAAAATTATTCTTTATACACTAGGGTACATTAAAAAAATCGGTCTTTAGGGATTAAGCGTTATCCCTAAGGTAAAACAACACACTATGAGTAGCATTATTGTGTAAATCTGGCTTTTTTTGCAATTAGTTGTTTATATTTTTTTATCTCTACGTTTTTTAACTTATTAAACGATGCAACTTGGACGAGTCTATAATATATTGTACCAACGTTTTTTCTAAACGTCATGAACATATGCAATTGCAAAGAATTTCTACTACGAAAGACTACTACAGTTCAGTAAGCAAATATAATCATGTTATCCTTACATAGTAATTTTCCTCTGAAACATAATAGTTTTTTAGTCTACCGCTTTTATAGGAAAATAAAAATTATTCATTACAAAATTACATAATGTTTCTTTTGGTCCAAATTAACACACCTTACGTTACATTAGAGAATACCGGCAATTTGGTATATTTGAATATTACTTACTGTACGTTTTTTACGATCAAAAACATAGATATAACAATATTTGCTGGTGAGACACGTTCAAAACACGGTTTTATGTATCGAACTGTACAGACATAAATTAAAAACGTCTTTGCATACAATCAGTAAAGGATTCTGAATGTGGCCCCAGGGGGGACGGACGGGCGGGAATTATGCCTCGGATAGACGTATTTTTTTGCAACTTAATTAACGTGCTTTAGGTTTTTAAAAAAATGGACGTAGTAAAATTGATTATTGCGTATTCCTACAACCTTTTAAAAATATAAAAATCCTTAAATAAACACGGTTTTTCAGGGAGACCGGAGAGCAATGCCCCATTTGCCTGTTTTCTCGTTCGCCGTTGCACACGATGTATACTAACATGTATCTCTTTGATTTCATTTTTAATTTTTTTTTTTCAAAAATTAATTTTTTGAAAGATCTCAAAAACAGATAGAAATAATTCAAGCTCTGTGGCCTGTTTCAAAATTCAGAAAACGAACTACGTTTTGACATTTACTTTGTAAAAATGATACTGTTTTATACACAAAAAACGTTTTTTATATGCAATCAATACAAAGAGCATGTAAAACATGGGTAAGGTACTTTTTGTTGCATATATGTGGCCGTGTGTTTTTTGATAATAAATATCAAGCAAATGACATTGTTAAAGCTGTGAAAATTCTTTTATATGCAGCAGATTTAGTTTTTTCTTTACGCTTTCGAAGTTAATTTTAAGATAAAACAAGTACCGTATTTATTTTCTTATAAGGTACATTTTCTTATAATGCACATTTATTATATTGTAGTTTTTAGAAAATCAAATTATATTTTCAAACTGTGAATTAAATACAAAAGTAATATTAAATGTTCTATATTATTGTAGTTTCTATTTAAACTTCATTTTTTACATACACTAAAAAGGTTTTATTTTCTTATAATACACACTAAAAATAATGTCCTTGTGCATTATATAAAAATAAATACGGTAATGTTGTATACAAAACACATAACCAACGCCGGTAAATTACCCCGTTAAGACTAGAAAAGACAGAAACGTTACAAATTACTTGTAAAAATATATCATAATGCTTATTAATTTGCCACAATGCAATGTACAACTCTATTTTTTTATTTTTTACTGTTGATCTTTACGGAAAAAGCATGTTTTGTACTTTAATGCGTTACCGAAAAAATTGTGACTTGTTTATATAAAATCAATATAACCTTGGTTGCGAACAAAAAAAAAACGTATAAATATCTATTAAAATACAAGCTTAGTTTAAGTTGTAAACTGCCTCTAGGTAAAAGAAAAAATGGTTTTGCTATCTTTAATTATTTTTTTATAAAACAACAATTTTTTTTTGTTATTTATACTTCAAAAAAACCTTTATCAGGATGAAGAACCGCGTAAAGCTAAGTATGCATTGTTTGTTATATAAAATATTTTGTTTCGATCATGTGGATGTTTAACTTTAATACAGGCTATTTATTACTTAATCGTTATATCATAAGAAAAATACTTTAATTCAAATTACTAGAAGATATAATTTTTTGGCTAGGGTTTCCAACTTGGTTATCAAGAGTACACGTATACCTGTTGAAAATTATTTGTACTGCTAGGCTATTTTATATTCTTATTGTCCCAAATTATTTGTCCAATTTTTTTTTAAATTTGCCCTAATTGAACGGCGTGAGTAAAACAATATATTTATTGCAGAATTCAGGTTTTGTTTAGTTCAAATATATATTACAAATGACTTAGATCTTTTCTGTTAGTTTTGTTTTTTTTGTCCGTATTCATGTTATAAATTGCAAAAGTAGATGCTCAAATACAAGTATTTCACCAATTGAACAACTATACACGCTTTTATACGTTACCTTGCAATATTGGTTTGCGTCTTGATTGGAGCGTTACGCGATTTGAGTACATAGGGGCTAGCAATAAAAACAGATCTAAGTTAAAGAACTATGAAATACGACAGTTTTGTATAGGTTTTACGTCTTTATCATGTTTCCTCAATAAAATTTAAAAGAAAACACGTGCTTGTTACTATAAATGTTTTGGATATAAATTATTTAGCCTTCTATTAAATCTTAAAATAAGAAAGTATGTAGAACGAGATTCAAAGACGTATTTTTTTTGCTGATAGAAAACATTGCATACATGTGTTGGGGCATATAATTTTTTGCTGATAGGAAAATTTTGCATTCCTAATATTTTTTTACGTTTGTATTGTTTTTGCTGGTAGTAAAATTTGTTGTCTTGTAGTGAATTGAACCATCAGGGATACCGGATAGTTAATTTTAACATCAGGATTTCTGATAGTAAATTTTTCGTAACCCGTATTTTTACTGTAATAATCGGTAATTCTTGTAAAAAAAAGGATTTTTTGTGTAAAAAAAAGGATTTTTTGTGTAAAAAAAAAAAATTAATATAAAAAACTATAATTTTAAGAAGTGAATGTTTTTTTTACCGAAAATGTAAAACAGAGTATAGAATATTGAAAAAATATAAAAAAGTAAATTTAATTTTTGATAAAAATACCTAGAAAATTATTGATTTTTTTTACATGCAGCGTAAATATTGTTGTCTGCAATAAAATCACTGACCTAGTTTGTTTTGCTGATAGCAAAATCAGATACTTCCCTTATGGTAATATTTTTATAACTGCTTAATCTAGGGATAAGCCCACTCGGTTATATTGCTAATTACGGCAATCGGGTCATATATACTCAGGGTCTAACAAAATATTTCCAAAATACCGAATTTACTTATGGTATGAAACACAATTATATAATTTTTTTATAAAATTGTAAATAACAGCGCTTTTTTTAAGCAACATTGTATATTTTTTGTTACGCAACTATAAAAATGTACTTGTGTAGATTTTATACATCAAAGAAAGTTTTTTGGGGTTTTAAAAACAAAACATTTTTTTACTTTGTTTTTAGTAGATAAGTAATGCTACAAAAGTGGAAAAGATGTTTTACCGCCTTTAATACTGATGCAAATTTTTCAAAAATATAATTGTCGTAAAAAAAAAAATAGTGCAGAGTTTTTAAATTTTTTGAATTCTATGTTATCGCAAGTAGTTTATATTACATAATATATAAAATGAATTTAATAAATATAAATGAAGGTTTAAGAGCCTTTGAGATGTTTAACTGACTGGTTAAAGGTTTGTAATATGTCTTTCATGCAAAATTAAGCATGTTAAGCAGACTTATTTGTTATTAAAACAAGTTTTTTAATATTATAAATTAATATAAATTGAACGAAAAATACAAAATTTACATCAAAAGAGTCTCATTATATTAGTTTTTCTAATTTAGTATATTTTATTTTCGTCTCTTGATCTTTTGGTATTTCAAACTTAAATATTACAATACTACCAGTTTTGTTTTTAACAATAAAAACATCAATATACATGCTCCTTATTTTCTTACAAAAAATAGGTGATACATTTTACTGAATGGTGTATCGAGAAACCACTGCACTTTTGTTATAAATTGCACGGACGACAGTGCGTACTTTTATTTGGAAACTAGCAAAAAAAAATCTTTATAATTTTGTTAACAGAAATTATTTGAATTTTTTTTTCTTGGCACATATTGGCGTTTATTTTCAAATTTTTTATTTGAAACTGAAATGAGTATTTACCTATACGGACAACCCCTAAATATCGCCATAAAAAATCGTGTTATCAAAAAAGACAAACGAGGTTGATTGTAGATGTTAATTTATGCAACATTAACTTTTATGGCGATATACTAGGGTTCGACTGTATAAATAAATTTTGGCTTATTTGGGCAATAATTCTAAAAGAAGTAAGGATTTTCTCAAGTTTTAAACTGAACTCCTTTAGCCTCGAAGTAGGATCAATTTTTTACTGCAAAAATTTTGCCCGATGGTTCTTTTATAGACATCTCGAGATGCGGGTCGGGCTCAGGTACCCGAAACCCGTTTTTTTTTAAACCAATAAAATATTTCGGGTCTCATCCCAGAGCATAACTAGAGCGGAAAAAGCAAAAAAAAAATACGTGTTTGAAAAGTTTGTATATTTTAAGATACTAAAGTTCTTTATAAAATATTTTTCACGAAAAAAAAATTAAATTTATTGGTCGGATAAAAACAATATCGTATCATAATGTGTAAAATTTTATCATTTAAAAAAACCCTACCTACCGAATTTTATCTTTTTTTCATAATTATTCTGTTTTTTTGGCTAAGCAAATTTATCATGCACATTTTCTATTATAGCTTTTTGACTTATAGAAATGATTTATGCAACAGGGTAAACAGAATAACAACCCCGGTACACTCTTACCTTTTTAAATCGGATTTTAAAACAATTTTGTTAGGGCCCGCGTTTTTTGGGTTATAGGTTCGAGATAATTTTTAAAACTTTTATAAAAATATCCATGTATTTTAAGATAAATATACCAGCTAGGGTTTGGAATTGCACAAAAAATAACGAAATATAAAATATAAATAATTCTCGATCTAGATATTCGAATATATTCACATGCAAAGAAAAGTTTGTATAAATACAAAAAAAAACATTTTAAATGATTTTATTTTTTTCTATTTACTTTTGTACGTGTATACATGGGCGTTCTCTTTTCATAAAACTTTTAAAACAACCAAAGGTTCGTTTGCGCATTCTTGGTTAAGATCTAATGTATCTGAAATGTTCAGGCTTTTTTGCATGACGTTACCAGCACATTTAATAAACATAAACAGTAATCTGAACAAATCAAAAGTTAAGACAGTCATTTGTACGCAGTTTTGCAGTCGTATTTTACAAACGTATTGCTATAAAGTTGCTTTGAATATTTATCACCTTTTAAATTTAGGCAAAAGAAATTTGCGAGAAAATAAGTGCATAAAACACCATTACCTAGTTCATTTGAATACACGACGTAATATAAATAAGTTTTTTAATCCCATTTTTTGTAAATACTAGTCGATGAACTAAAATCTGGCAGGGAATAAATATTTTGGATATATGATATCTATATTTTGCCTGTCAACTGAACAAAAATGTGCTAAAAAAACACTTCGATATTTTTTGCAAAGAATTCAAATATTCGAATACCCAAAACAAGTTCAAAAAATTCACTTATTGATTAGTCACATATTCAAATTCCGAACCCTGGTTTCAGGTGATGAGTTTAAAATTTTTCCACAGGGGCTAAAATAAATTTACTGTTTAAAGCCCATATTTATGCTTAAAATAAAAAAATTAAAATAAGCTAAAAAAATCTAAGGGGGTGCGAACACGGCCTACCTTGACCCGCCCAGAACCCATCGCATATCATACCAGCCATATTAATTAAATCAATGACTTGCAATTTGGAATACGTCTGAAACTAAGTAAAAGCTGGGGGATAATATATGACGCAAAGAAGTGTACTTCAGATCATGTAGATTGACATATAACTATAAAAATACAAATACCAAATACCATTAGTACAAAAATAATATATGGGGTAAACTTTTTTTAGAAGGACGGTATTCCCAATACATAAAATGCAAAACTAAATAATAAAATTCACTATTTACAAAAAGTCAACTAAAAAAAATCTGCTGCAGTCTACAGAAACGTTTTAAAACAGTATGGGTACTACTAGGTGCATATGCACTGGTCTACTGACTAAGAGGTTTAGAAATACAAATTATAAAGCTACGTGTTTTTTGTTAACCTATTGATTGGTTTGTTTTTTAAGTGAAATTATATGAATTTGTGTTTTGCTACATATATAATATGATAACTCTTTTTATTTACAAAAGAGTGTTTTGCCAAAAAATTTTTTTTGGGGATTTACAATCTAATGTCTATTTTCTTTTAGCAGAATTATGCATTCTTCATGCTGATATAGGCTAAAAGTACAAGTTTATATGACGCAAACAAAGTATACGACTGTGTGTCGTTGTTTGCGCGTAAAATTGGTCATTAAGTGGTATTTTTCTATGGCAAACACTATTGGTCGATGTTTGACAGTGACAGCCATAACACATGACGCGATTTACGATCGATATGGTTGTCACAAAAGTGATTCACTTTATTCTTAGCAAAAAAAACAAAAAGAATTTTGAAACAAATACTAAGTTCAAATATAATATACTAAGAGGAACAATATTGTCACTGGCTCGTCCAAAAGTACTTTACTTATACAAAAACAAAACCCGGGTACCTGGCGATGCAGGAATAACAAAAACAATAATTTTATGTATATGTCTAATACAAATAAACATCATTTGTATTATAAAATGAATTTTAAAAATAAAACTTGATGTGATGAAGGCAAAACAATAGCCTGAAAAGTAAAGATTCTTTTTTACTGCAACAACTGTTACAATATTGCATAATATTTACTTAATGAACAAAAAGCAAGTTTGTATTTTCGCAAATAAATGCTTTTTCAGGCGACACCTT
The DNA here is from genome assembly GCA_034694785.1 of Agrenia bidenticulata. NCBI lineage: Eukaryota > Metazoa > Arthropoda > Collembola > Entomobryomorpha > Isotomidae > Agrenia > Agrenia bidenticulata. The sequence goes on along the minus strand of JAQFYM010003056.1, from coordinate 9,000 downwards.
AAAAAAGAACATAAAAAACAGGAGCAGCCAAAAAATAGCCCATGCCCTATTTATGTTTTTTTCAGTCGTATTATTTTACAGCAATAATAGCATTTAATGTACAATGACGTATTTATACAAGCCATTTATATCGCAAAACACAGCCAACTACCAAAAAAACCGTACAAAACCAAATAATATGACATTAAAGTGTGCCGACACATATACTCAGGTTGAAACAACCCTTTTGCATCTAATGCTATATGAAACATACAACAAGTTGTGAAGTCAATATTTTCGCGAAAGTAACAAAAAAACAAAAATATATTCCGGTTTTAAATGAAGCAGGTTTTTTTACTTGCTGAAATTAATAAAAAATTAGTATGAGCGTGTAGATTTTTATTTTTTTGATAAATTTAAAGTATTGTAAAATGCGAGCATTGCAGCTAGATTAAGCATATTAATAAAAATTTAATATGTAAAAACTGCGTTGTGAAATTTTATTATTGGGTTTTAGTTCTTAATATATACACCAATGCTTGCAAATAAAGTATGTTACACGGAAATATCTACAGGATTTTACTATAGTAGACATTTTGAAAAAAATTACAACTAATATAGATATCTATACATTTTTTTGTTAAAAAATTGTTCATATACCCTTTTACCACGAATCATTATAAATTCAAACTCTGAGTATAATTAACGTTTTTCAGGCAGTTAATCAACACAAAAATAATATTTTTAGTTTGAAAAAGCTGAGTTGCTGTAAGAAAGATTTTACGCGAATATTTTCGCATATATTTTTTTTCTTTAGATCTTCTTACAAATCATATATAGTTTTTCTATGCATTTTCATGCACAAGAATATTTACCATGTCAATATGAATCCCAAATTTGTAAAAAAAACTTTCTTATGAGCCTTTAAATATTACAAGCTTGTATCAAATGCATTAAGTGCTCTTTTAAAAGACAAAAAGGCGGTAAAGGTAATATATGTTTTTTTTGTAGTGTTTTATGCACGTATTTGCAACAACTCAGTCCAAATGCTTAAATAATACTAAAAAAGTACAAAATAAATTTACATAGTGTAGATAACAAAAAATTAAAATTTTTGGGCGTTTTGTGCTTTTTTAAACGTCAAATTATACACACGCAAATAGAGAATGCATTTGTTGCCTTCTTATTTTATTTGGTTGTATTTTTGTTTTTTTTTCTAACATTTATAATCCGCTCTAGTTATTATACGGTCATAAACTAGGAAAAACAATATTTTTCGCCAAAAAGTCTTGTAATCTTACAAATAACAGTAACATCCCACTGGCTGAGTTGTTACTATCAGAAATGGATTTATCATTTAGGGGGCCCTGGCTACTTTTTTTACAGGGGCCCCGTAAAAAATTTTGAAAAAATTTCCTAGTAGGCATTGAAAACACTAGGGGTGGATTTTTCAATACAGCTGCTATCTCCAGGCATAAAAAAAAATAATGGCAATTACTTTTTGTAAGGATTGCCTCTATTGTAATTGCTCTCTAACAAAAAACAATTATTGTTAATGTTATTTCTATAATAGCAATTTTGTTTTTGCTTTTTTAAATACAAAAATTATCGATATTCCATATTCTTTAGTATATGTTATAAAAAATATGTTTTACAGACTAAGTTTTTCGGAAACGCATTTTTTTTTATTGTAGTATAAATGCAAAAATTGCCGCCTTTAAGTGCATATACGATAAAAATAAGAACAAAAAAAAAGATAAATTCATTTTTTTGGTTGTAAGTTTTAAAAATCTTTCAAAAAAAAAAAATCAATATAAAATTCTTTTAAAATGGTAAGCTTTGGCTACATCCATGATCATTAAAAATTTCACGACATTAAATGTATAAACTGTAAAAAAATTACTTTCAAATCTGACAAATAATTTTTTTAGTCTTTTAACAAAAAAATAGATTTTAACGTTTTTATTTGACTTTAATAAAAAATAAATATTTAATTTACAACTTAATCATGTATATATTTGTTTTATATGAACTTCTGTATAAAAAATCCGTATTAAATCAAACAAATATTTTTTCGATACTTTACTCTGTTAAAAAAATAAAATTTACGCCTTTTTTTTTCAGTAATCTAAAAAACAATCATAAATTATACAAAGGTATTTTGAGCGGTAAAATGAAAAACTGCAATTATTGCAATAAATTTATATTTGAAATCGCAAAAATCAATGATTTCAATTTTTTAATTTTCAATAATTGCAATTTTAATCGATTTTTTTGATACCCTGGCTATCTGAACTTGTAAAAAGCTTTATAAAATGAGTCAAAAAATATTATATTTTTTGGCGTAGATTAATTTTATATTAATGGTGTAGAAACAGTGTATGACATAAGGCACAAAAATCATGCGTCGGAATGGGGGCATTGTAAATCATTTAAAACATAGAGGTAATGAAATAAAACACAAAATCAATTGTAAACTTATTTTTAAAATCTATAAATTTATTTCTTTTCAGTTCAATATTACCCTTGACGAAAAATAATTATAAAACAGCATTTCTTAAATTTTAACTTTGTGTCATAGAAAATTTTGTGTTCAATGTTATGTAAAAATTATTTTATAACGTTTTTATATTAATCAGCGCATAAAAAACATCTTGAAAAGTTATAAACATACTTTAATCAAATTTTTGCAATAATATGTTTTACATGAAGAAAAAAGATGACAAATAAATCAGCATGGGCATTGGTACTATTTCATATATATCGTACTTGGCGTTTAGAAGCTTTCCGGTTTAGACGATAGTAAAAAAAAAATAACTGCATATTTATTTATAATCTCTTTATATGTATTGCATATTGTTTTGCACCATATAGTTTGTTGCCGACATAGTAACATGTCTTTGTCTTAGGAATGTCAAATAATCTCGATCTTAGATTTTCGCCGGTTGCTAGTCTTAAAGCTAATTTAACACCCGCAAGCAGTGTATCGCAGCAATATAAATCAACTAGGCTCTAGATTTTTATATAAGTGTATACAAAGCCCTTCAAGCTATTTCAAAAAAAAAGAATATCATAGGCGCTTTATGTCGCTTACAAGATTTTATGTGTTCGCATCTGAAACCCTACCTAATAAAATGCAAACACAAGCCTGTAAGAACGAAATATAAACTTTTAGTGAATCTTTTTTTTGGCTTATTGTATACATAATAAAGCGTGATAATGGGCAAACTCGCAATACATAAACTTCAATTACTCGTTTATATGGTGCTACTATCACTTTGAAAAGATTATCAAACAATAACCCAGTGTTTTTTTTTTTTATTTTTTTATGTTTGCACATTGCAAAGAAGTAAACAAAATACCATAATCGTTCAAGTGAGCAATGCTTCCAAAAGAACATAATTTTTCATTTATAAATCATTTTTTAGAAAGCAAAATTGTACAAAAAAGATATTTTAGCATATTTAGAAAAAAAACAAAGGCATATTTATGTTGTCTTTATTAAAAACAGTAAAAATTTAATTTAGTTGTAATTTTTTAGATATGATTGTGGATGGGGAAAACAACATATAATATGTATTAAAGATATAATAATTACGTAAAGTGTCTTATATAAGCATGTTTCTTATTTATTGTACATCATACAGAATTTTTTTACTATACGAACTATAAAAAAATTGACGTATTACAAAATATAGAAAATGAATATAAAAGGATTTCGCGTAATTTTATATAAAATTGCAAAAAAGATGCTGTGACGAAATCATTTACCTTGTAAATGAATTAGTTACAACGTGTCTATATTCATGTACTTGCACAAAAAAAAGGGGTTTTTTCTGTAGTTTTTTTAAAATTAAATTTTGTCTCACTCGAACAATTTTGAGACCCCATTAGCAGTTAATCCTAGGGCCCATGCCCAGAGTACAGCCCCTTAATCTCTCTTCTGGATAGTATATCCATGTTATCACATTATTTTGCATAACATCTACATTGGTAACTGCTTATAATAAGTTTTGATTTTTTGATAGGGTCAAGCAGTCAATATAAAAATTGCTCGAATATTTTTATGTACGGTTTTGCCACGTGGTTAGTTTTTCTAAATACCTAAATTTTTTTTGAGAACAATATCGCATAATAAAAACGCAGAAGGCTAAAATAATAAGTTTTTTACCTATATCTAAATATATATTGTAGTTATTCCTTTGTTAAACATCAAATATGATTTTTTTTTTACTTTCAAGTGGTCTTAGGCTTTGTTTTGTTGCATTTTCTAATAAAAAATTTTCCAATGGATATTGTCATTCTTTTTTTCCGCTGGAAAAAACCGACCAGGAGAGCTTCCCTTAGTCATAAAATATTCTAATGTAATAAATACTTTTCATTGGAAAATCAATATGGAACTTCAAAAAATTCCAATGATTTTTTTTTCCATTGGAATCATTGACCCGTTAATTTGGCCTAAGAAATTCCAATAAAAAAATTTTTCGAATGCGGCAAGAATGTATATCGAAAAAAATGTTTAAAGATGTACTCTCTTGCAAATATTTTGTTTATATGTACCGTAGCTGATAAAAAAAATGTTAAACTCTGTTTTATGCATTTTAAAAAAAAAGATGTTAGATAAATAGATTTTTTTTGTAAAGCGAAAAAAAGACAAAAAACCGCCTTCAAAAGGTTGTTTATGCCTTTAAAAATATGCCCGATAGTCAATCTTGAATATATTAAACCCATATACAAATTTTATTATTATGAAAAAAACTAAAAATGATTCGTCTCGTAGCAAATTACTTACGAAAATATATAAAAATACTTATCTACTTGTCAATGCATTTTATAACATGACGCGTTTTTTAAAATTTGAAAAAAAACTAGAATCTACAAGAAATTGTATTTGCGTGATTAATCATACATAAAAGGTTTTTTTTGCCTCCACGCCAACAAAAGCTTTATTGAATATCTACAAAAAATGTACAATCTTTTTAGGCTTACAACAAAGCTACCTCCTATGCAGCAGGGGCGTATCCAGGAATAACGGTAGGAGGGTTAGTTTTTTATTATCAAAAAACGCTTAAAAGCATAAATTTAAATTAAAAAGGTCTTAATCATGCGTTTTCAGAAAAATGCGTTTTCTATTGGTTTATTTCGGATTTTATTTTTACAAAATAACTGCACCAAAAATGACCCCTCTGTAATTCAGGCGCATAAATTTTTTGGATGAGGGAAACCCCTCTCTAGCTACGCTTGATATAAAGCTCATTTTTATGAACCAAAGATTACTTAATAAGCCGTTTTTGAGCCGTCCATAGAGATAACTGTAATTTTGGGCACTTGGTAATATAAAAAATATGTATTTTTACAGGAAAAATATGTAACATGTTTTTAGGTAGTTAAACAAATAATAAATATATAGAGTTTGTGTAGCTGTAAATATTTGTTTTACACTCAAAATGATAGTAAAAATATATACGTAAAAGAAGATTATTATTAACTACAATTTTTTTTGTATATATTTTTGATAGGTGTATATATCGTACTTTTTTTATATACCTATAGAGAAACGTTTTTTACAGTTTTTTTTTTGTACCGGATTAAAACTTTTTTAAAGTATAGATTTGTTAAATTTCATTGCAAAAATGAGCCATTAAGCCGATGATTAAACGACCCGGCTCATAGATCGCTTTTATTACAAATTAACAATGCATCATACGATCCAAAACGGTACGAGATAACACCGATAATATAAAGTGCAACTAATAATTGGTTTTGCATATGATTTTAATGCTTTACATAAAGAGTATTAAAGCTGTTTTTGATTTAAAAAAAGATAGTTACTTTTATATTTTTTACATTATACATTAAAAAACAACTATAGTTAAAACTATATATGCATAATATTTACGCAATTTTGTCATACTCAATAATACTGCCAAGCCTTCATTTTGCTTTTATAAAAACAGTTCATTGTAAAATATTTTTTCTTAACAAATCAATTTATAAAAAAGCTTTGCTGTCATATATTTTAGCTTTTTTTTAAAAAAACTCAATTGCGTAAAAATACTAGTATTTACATTATACTACCTAAGAAGATGCAAAAAAAATCATTTAAAGCATTTAGGATATAGGTGCGCTTACTAGTTTTTGGTGTAAATACTTCTAACCATTGTATGATGTTTTTGCTGGTTAATACATATTTAACCCCTTAAATGCTCTTAATGATTCAATCTAAGTGGTAATTTACAGAAGAAGTATGTTTATCTAAAGATGCGTATGCAAAAGCCATCTTTCTGTATAAAAATATTTTTAATGTAATAAAAAGTGTGAATAATCTATATTAGCTATTTCATGTGTAAAATACCAGATAAGTTAGTTACGTGAATTTTGAGCAGCTGATACTTAAAAAAAGGCGCTAAGTTTTGTAAAAAAAACACAAGTGCGGGTGATACTCTTTTTTTTGCAAAAAGTCTCTATTGCGTCAAAACTCTAATAAAAAACTCTCTAGCATTTATACGCATAAATTGCATGTCCATGGCAAACCATTGCTTTAATAAGATACTTTAGGGTAAGTTTAAATTGTCTTTGGCTACATAAAAAAATGTGTAAAATATAATGCTCATGTAACCCATTTTTAAATTTGGCAGTACAATGTGGTAAATTTTGACCTTGTAGAACCAGAAAAACTTACATGAATACATTTTTTGGCCTAACCAACGATGCTTGTTATACCCGTATGAAATATGAATTACCATGTACCTTTTAACGCGATAGTAATTTTTTTCTACTTCTTGCAAAATTTACAATTTGCGTCAGCATAAAAAAATATCAATTTTTCGGCCAATTTTTCTACATCAAGGTGACTTACTATCGCAATTTTACAAATAAAAAACAAATAAGTAGTTAAAATCTACAAAAATTACGTGCTTGCTGTAAATATAATACTTTTTCGTAATATTTTACGAGATATTTGAAATTTTACTTTGTAAAAGACGACAAATATTAAGTTTATTTTTGAAAAACCGAATATAAAAAATCTACCGCAGTAAATAGATATAATTACGCTATATGTAATTTAACTAGAAATTTACTTTTTTTTAATATTCGTTAATTCGCAAAAATAATATTTTTTTATTGTTAAATTTTCAATAATCTGGTTACGGTAGTATATTAAAATTGTTGAAAATATTTTTACGGCAGGCCTATATTTACTACGCGTTATTTACAAATCTTTTTATTTATATGAATTTTTTAGGTGTATACAAAACACCCCTATTCATGCCCGATAAACAAAGGTTGTCCGTATAAAATACTATAGATTGTACATTTACAATAACCTAAAAGGATAATAAATACAGTATTATCTTTGTGCTTTAAGCGGCAAAGTTTTTTGGGGAAAAGTTCAATACATCTTTAAAATATTTTCATGCGGTTTGTTTGGTTATAAAAAAGCGGCCACGCAATTAAAAAAATTGTAAAACGTGCGGTCAATGCGATATACTGGTCATTTAATAGGTGTTATCTATGAAAAATTTACAGATTTTATTAATAAATATGCAATTTTTATAAATCTTCTACCCTAAAATACTGATAAAAGAGTAAAACGCAAACATTTATGTTTAAAAACGATAAATAAGCATTTATTACAAAGTTTTGCAAATAAGTAATTTAGTAATTTTTTACTTTTTTTTTGTCTTTTATTTTGTATAAAAAAATCATGCAATTTTTTTTGACTGGGTTTCATAATGCCCTAAAAAACCCAGTTATTTTTTATAATGCAACTAATACTTATTGTAAAAAATAACCTACAGGTTGGAAGCTGGGCTGTTCTTAGCTGGATATTTTCGACGACGGAAAAAAGCGTGTAAATTTATAATTGTGTATTATTATATATTTTATTAAAACTTGGACTTATATTACTGCAGAATATGTTTTATTTATACAATGTTACCAATTAATTTATTTTGGTATTATTGTTTTCTTTGGGTAGTGTATTCAGTGTAACTAACCGGTCTCTAACTGACCGAATGCAAAAAAGTCACTTACTATTGATTTTATCGAGGTAACCATACCTTGCAGGATGCGTAATAATTTTTAAATAAGCCTAAAAATAACAAATTCTTCATAAGAACCAGATTATGGTCAATTTGCTTAGTTATACTCTTCAATATATTTATCTTATAAATTTAGTAAAAAGTACCATTATGGCTTTTTAAAACACATTTGTACACGTTATATTGTTTTTTTTACAATTTTACATAAAAATTACCATATATATAGTTTTTTATTACTGTATGCATTATAGCAGCTTTGCATAGAAAGATAAAATATAAGCATATAAAATACGTTTTTACTTAAAGAGTAACTTATTTTTTCGGGATCTTTTATCGACACTTTACATCGCTTGTATCATTTTATTATCTTCTTATTTATTCCTCCATCCGCATTTTTCTAGACTCGAAATATTTTTACTTAAATGTTTTCATATTTATACCAAGTTTTTGTTACAAATATCAAACACGAATGTTAGCTGTTGTTACAATTTTGCATATATTATTTAAAAAATATGTTAACCTCAGTGCTGATATTCAGGGGGGAGTCAAGGACTGGCCAAGACCCGTCAGCGAACAATTGAACTGTATATCTGCGGGGGGGGGCACTCCGTCCCCCCGCCACTCATACCCTCTTTAGTTTTGTTTGACAATACCTGCGGCTTAATAAATAAAAAAGATAATTTAAGAAAGATTAAAGAGCTTTAAAATAGTTTAAACGGTTGATGGCGTTTTAATAACAGATTAAAACGATCTATAATAGATTTAGTAGAAAAAATGCTATAATTAACTTTTATTGTATCTTATAGCAAAACAAAAAATACTTTAAAATTATATAAATAAAGCCTTTGTACGCCAAAAAAAGTCGATCTCTGTTTCATTTTAATATATAACATTTAAAGCACGCAAAACTTATTTTTTGCATATAACTTTATAGGTATTCCTTTGCGAGTAGCATGTAGTTAAAAGTGTCATATAC
>JAQFYM010003055.1:0-20248 GCA_034694785.1 Agrenia bidenticulata | reverse complement strand
ACTTCTATTGTAGTCATAAAAAATAATTAAAACCAGATATAAATAGTTCACTTTTATATTATAATAATTTAGAAAATTAAAAATCTTTGATAAAATGGTAGATTTAAACATAAAAAATGCGTTTACGGCTCGATAAAAAATATATAATATGTCTTAATATTGATTTCTGGTAATTTTCAGAAATTATTAATAGCATTAAAATTCCCCATATATTCCCATAATGGCCATTATACGCGGGAATAAATACAAAATTTCCGCCCATACTTCCATACCATATTCGGTACCCCTGCCTTTCCATAATGATCATAAATGGGAAATTGTATTATTTTACAAAACCCTGGTGGAAAAAATAACACGTCTACATCTCATTCCGAAAATTAATATGCAATTGGCATATCAAGACATGCACTTTACCTTTATGCTAAATTTTTGTTTCAGTAGGCATAAAAGAGTGTTCAATGCTTCAATAGATATATTTGATTGTATATATCAAAATAAAAAAAATATCAACCATAATAATATATATTTTATTAGTTTTAAGCCTTTAAATTATGGTTTTAAGGCAAGTTTTTTTTATAATACTGCGATTCTCTGGCAAGGAATACTCTTTTTTACTTATTTATATAGCAGGGTTTAGGGCTCCCGAATATGGTATAGCAATAATATGGAAGGCAATTTTTAGCCCGTTTTTCATTATGGCAAAAAGGTATTGTCATATAAACGGGTGTGCTTTTTCAAAAAATAATTTTTTTTTACATGATATTTTTACATTATAGCAAGTTTTCGTATTTAAAAAGTCGTTTTTACTGTTCGAACCATGTAAACATATAGATACTACTTTTAAAAAGCAAATAATAAAATAAAACAAATTTTATAATGACATTACAGATAAGCCATTTGTTTTATGTTTTTTAGCTTATTATATACAGATTTATAAAAAAGGTATAACTAACGGATAAAGCGATTTGTTATCCGGGATATTATGTAGCATATCCGTTGTTTTATACTAGTCGAATACTATGAGACAGTTCGATATGATAAAAAAATCGAAAGTTATTTTTTTTAAGAAAAACTTTTTTCTTGTGATTTACATGAATCTAACATAGGCAAAAATCAGCATCTAAGAAATTTTTATACGTATACTACTTAGATTAGAAACCATAAAATATTATTTGTAAAATATTGAACAAAAAGCTCATTTTATGGCCATACGGATACTATATGGAGAGGGTCTATTCAAGGCCGGATTTAAAGAGGGCACAATGGGGCATGAACATCTGGGCTCCCAGCTTCAGGGGGGCTCTATAATTTTGGATAGAAAAATTTTTTTCTCGTAAAAAAACGAAAACACAGTAACACATGTTTATGCAAGTACAAAAAAAGCAGTTTTCAAAAAATAATAAACTAATTGATTATGCATATAAGGCCAATTAACTTTTTTTTCGGAGTTTTTATGCAAAATTACGCAAAATCTTTTAAACATCTGTAAGATTACATACTACGCGTATTTTGTCACTCTTTAAAGTTTTAAAAACTAGTTGTATATACTTTATATTTGTATTTTCAGCACATAAATTTTCGAATATATTTTTTATACTAATTGTTATACTGGTTATGTTGAATCAACTAAATTTATATCATAACAAATATAAAAAGAAAATAATATTTCCACGGTTACAAAAACCAATTGGATATTCTTTTTTTATTTTTTGCCAAAATAAAGTATGTTACATTTTCTTATAATCATTTCTAAAATTAGTGACCATCAAATTGTTGTATTAATTCGGGCAGTAATAAATAGACTATTGTTCACTAAAAATTGTCTAGTTTGCTGTTATGAATATATAACAAATAAAAACTAGGTATTTTTTGTTATGTTTTTTTTGTGATAGTTTTACTTTAATGCAAAGCATATTTGTTTATAATAGTTTCAAATAGCTTACAAATACGCCATGTTGATTGCGCTAAAAGGTACGTTTGCATTTCAAGTCTATAAGATTTTGGTTTTTATGTTTGCGTTTGTACTTAGTTTTACACTTAAATAGGTTTTAAAACATTTTTTATGTTTATACAGTAGAAATTGCGTTTGAAGTGTCTTGGCAACTGAATTATGGGCTTGTATGATGATTAATAAAAAAAGTCGTATAAAATCATTTTAATGCTACTTTACAGTATACATTTAGTAAGGCACAAAAAAAAAGTTTTTTTTTCTATTAATATGTTAGCATACAGTTTAGATAAACTTTCCCAAAACTAAAATGTAACTTGTTTTGACATTTTAATACAATATATTGTAATAGTTTTTTGTACAAAAATACTTGTCATTCTTAGTTTTTTTTTTTCATATGAACTGCCGTCAAATTTAACGCATTTTATTTACACTTTCATACAATTTTATTTTTTTTTTATATTTAAAAATCATTATGAATATACGCCGAAAAGTATAATCTTTTTTTTTGATTTTAATTTAGCCAATGCAACAAATTACAATTGCGCTGTATATAAAAATTAAAATCTGGTTTTTATCACTGCCTATCACTTAAAAATTTTGAAAATATAAAAAAGGAGCACAAAAAAAAATGCCCCTGGGCCTCCTAAAATGTAAATGACCCCCCTTTGGATATTAACTAAGTTATTCTATATATGGTTTTCTTGGCAATTCGAACTTTCTTAGGCGATAATATTTATTTTATTTATTTTTAAATTTTTTTTTGCATATTAAATCTTTTAATTTGTATCTTTATGTAAAATGGAAATAAACATTTTTTAAAATACATATATCGTATTATGCCGTCAGTAAGTCAAAAAACACAAAAAATAAATTTGCGTAAATCTTATTCTGGTTGCCAAATTCTAACTATAAAACAATTTCAAAGAATTTTTTTTTTGTGATTTGTAAATTACTTTCGGCAAAGTACGGTAGTCACACCAAGGACACAAACAATATAGAAAAGTATGGAAAAGGAATTATATCCATTATGGCCCTACAATATATGTCCATTTATGAACAATACAATTATTAGCTGAGAGCACTGGCATGGTTTCCTAGAATTGATCAATTTTGTTTTTTTTGCCTTTTTTTGATTAAAATTTAGATAATCTAGTTTGACCATAAATTCGTTAAAAACCCAAAAAACATGATAAATAAATACTTTGGGACGCGCTATTATGAAATCACTACTGAAAAGGTTTTTATGTATCATTTTTGTAGATTTTTTTAATTAAAAAGAGTCTTTAATACGTATTTGTTTCCCAATATGTTTGCTTATTAAAAAGTGTTGCGTCTAGTAATAATAACTATAATATTTAGTTAAATTTATCAGAATCTTCTTGTCTTGATACATTTGTTTATGAAGATTATTGATTTTTTATTATTAATCATTTCTAAAAAACTTGATATATAGTTTTTCTTTAATTTTAAAATATTAAAACCGTATCTAGTAAATGTTTACATGCTGTGAAATATTTCTAAAGAAATAGATTTACATTTTCTTAAGTCTTTTTTTTCTATAATTTTTTAAAAAGATATTATAGAAAAACTCGTAGGAAAAACTCTTATATTTTTTTTGTATAGATATAACTACAAATTCTTGCCATAAGTGTTGTTATTGTACATTAAAAAAGCTTGTTTTTAAAATCTGTTTTTTTGAATTTTAGCAAAGTTGACGAATCTTCGAGATAATCCCTAGTAAATTTGTTTTTGGTAGAAAAGGATCATGACATAAACTCGTAAATATCATTTTCAGTAAAAAGTAATTTCTAAAATTTTTAGTTTTTGACGACCAAGTAACACTCTTATAGTTCATAGATCAAATATGCATAAAGGTTCAAATCGAAATGAATATAGAATTAAATTAGGAATATAAAAAACAATTGCTTCAGTATGAAACCCGTATAAAAAGTATTAAAAATATAACCCGAACTTTAGAATCGTTGATGTGGATAATTTCCTGGAATTTTTTCGCAAATGAATTCCAGGCATATTATAGCTTTCTATGAAATTAAATAATAAATTCTTGTTATATTGCAGTAATTTCTATAGCGGTCAACATTCTTTACAAATAAAAACTTTTATTTACGCTTAAGATGATGTAAGAAGTGTCTAAACCACCGTATTTCCAAATATTGTTTTTAGGTGATCTTAAAATCATATACAAGAGCTAATCCCCAGGTTTTATATGTAATCTATCGATGCGTTTGAATAATATATACAGCTTATCATGGTTTTCAGATGAAAAAAAACGTACGAGGTCTTAACTTACATATCATTTTTTTTTGCCCAGTGGTAGTCGGTTTTTTTATTTTTACTATTCTTTTTTGTAACACATACGGTTAAAACCTTTAAAATAACAATGTTATCATACCTTTCAAAAAAAAACAATACCTGCTTTGGTAAATTATTTAAAGAAGCATTTTACAAAAATTATAGTTATTTTAGACTATTTACTTTACAATTAGATTATATTCCCGTCAAAATTATATATATAAATACTTTTAAATATATTTAACACTTGCTTTTTTGATAGACCTTGTCTTCTAATTTTTTATACAGCGAAAAAGCATTTTTTTACAAGATTTACAACAGGTACCTTTTTTTTAACAAAAAAAATATAGACCACGTGCACAAAAGTTTGCATTTTTTAAGTAAAAAAGATTGTAAGGTAAGCCGAACTACGACATTTTACACTACCTGTAATTTTATACATCTTGTACAAGGCTTGTTTCTTTATACATAAGCGAAAATTTTTGCTAAAATTTAGTTGTCAAAAAAGATTTATGTATGCAAGATACTAAGTAAGAATATAGAAAATGCGATTTTGTTTCATAATAGAAAAACTTCGAATTATAAGTGAATTTTTACGGTCATTTTACATTTTTTTTTTTAATTTAGCTGTAAATCTATTTTTTTAAATTTTTAATATGCTCTGCTTTTGTGTAAAAATATTGAATTATGAGTTCCTGAAAAAAAAGTTTATAAAATATATGCTTATATTTTTTAAAAAATGTTTCAAGCAGATTTAAGGCTCTTAAAGTATGAATTAAGTGTGCATAATAATAATACAGGTTTTTCACGCGCCGAAACTGCTCTTTAACACAAACAAATTTAACTAAAAACAACTTTTTCTGTGCATTAAGTGTATTTCCTATCGGAAGTTTTTGATTATGCAAAAAATCAAAACACTTAGATAAGTACGTACAAATTATATTTGTAAACTGCTCAAATTAAATTATTACTAATACGCTATAATAAGGTCCGTAAACCCAGTCATTTTGGACCGGGAAAAATTACTTACTTCGCTTAATACGTAATATGAACACACGGACATGTCTTTTTGAGTTAGTTTTACATATTTTTTTTAATTTATGGCGTTTGTAAATATTGATAGAACGAGACTAACAGTATATTATATTGTTTGTAGTAAAAAAATATTTTCACACTACTAAATTTCCAACGGTTAATATATACCTTGTCTACAATTTAAATACACAAAAAAAGACGGGAAATCAGCCCCGTAAAACTGCAACTTGGCTTAGCGGTAAATATACAGAACATCCAGGTCTTGTTCTTATCTGCAAGCAATATTAAAACAAGAATTTTAGTTTTCAGTTTTGCTATTGTGTTTTATTTGTTGTTTTAATTATGCCGCATTTACTCTATACAGTTTTTTATTTTACATTTTTCGGGAACCTATTTTACATTTTGCAATTTTTACTAAAAACATGTCTACAACCATTATATAAAATACTAGAAATTGCAACAAAAAATAAAATTTTTTCAAATTTAAAATTTATCTGTTTATACCTACTGTGTTTTTTTTGAGAAAAAACCTGGGGAACGTAGCCCCGCTTCCAGACTTGCAACCTATCACAAAAGCCTTACAGTTTATTCAATGTGACTTGCTAGTTTTAGATATTGTTTTTTGCATAAAAAAAGTCATTTATAGATGCTCGAACTTTTTAATATAAAAAGATAGTAATAATATTGTGTAAAACTTCTCTAAAATTAAAAATGACTATAATAAAGCAGAAATAAAAACTACTGCATTCAGATATGCATAATAGTGCGTATTGCGGTTTTAGTCACAACAAACGTATTAAACCATTTTCTCTTTTGTTTGAAATGCCGTATGCAATGGAGATGTATGTTTTTTTTTCTAGTTCTATTTAGGTATTTTCTAGTTAAATAAGAAAACCGGTTTCGATAGGGTTGATTTTGTAACGAAATTTTGCTTATATATTGTAAAAAAATACAAAGATAGTTTTTATGTTGCTTTTTTTGCATGCTTCAGATTATCGCAAGCGCGAAATTGCTCATATTTTTTTTTTAAAATGTTGCAGAAAGCTTTGCACGTAGATGTTGAAGGTTGAGCCAGTATTAGGTAAAAGTTTTTCTTTGTAGGTAAAAACACAGCCTCCTCACGTGAAATCGATCTAAAATATGTTTTTTTGTTTTTTTTTATTATTAAAAGTATTTTTTGATATTGTTTGCGTAGAAAAAAACTAAACCAATGATTGCATTTACCATATATGCAAAAATATTATATCGGTGATGGCCCGAGTTTTTTCACCTGAAGGGTATGCCGCAGACCTTATGCTATGTGCCTACCCAAGAGAAGCCTTATTCTTTATACTGTAGCAATGATTTTCTACAAAGGTTTCTTAAAAATAGAAGGCATAAAAAAATCCATGCAAATATATAGTCATTACTATATATATTTGGTTGTTTTTTAGCGCAGAAAAATAATTCAAAGCCTCTTAGAATGTTACAATGGGAAAAAGAACGCTTTAATCCGTAGAATTAAAAGTCGCATGCAACTTTCGTCAGAAATAGTACTTTGTGTTTTGGCCCGGGGACACTTTAGCTACGCGTTTGTATTGTTTTTTTTTATATGTTGACTTTTAAAAAAAAGTTTTTTTTTTATATATAAACTTATGCGTTGGGTTAATAAATACGGGCTTTTTCTGTATTTAAATCCGATTTTATCAATTAACATATTTTTTTAAAAATGATTGAAAAGTTTTTTTTAAGTTTTTTTGGCGACTATAAACGTAAAATAAGAACTGTTGGTTACTGTAAAAAATTATCGAAAATTACAAAACTTATAAATATCTTTAAATATAAAATGTCGTGTATTTTGTTTGTATGCAAAAAAAATATAAAAAGTTTTCAACTATGTAAATGGTTACGTATAAAGAAAATATCTATAAATATGCGCAAAAAAACTAGTTTTTACGGAGGTTGGCGTCGTTAGCTTACTGGTTTGTATGAGTTATAAAGTTTAGAAGTTTTAACTGCTTTTTGTTTTGCATTGTTAGAGTATTTTTTTTTAGAAAATATGATTGGCAGAATATGTTGTGATATGAAAAAAATTATAATTAATATACATACATACATATTGAATTTATATGTTGTTTTATAGATAGAACATAAAATATATATTAAAGTAAAAAAAATACAATAATAAACGTTTAAAAGAAATTTTTTTTATGTATTTAAGAAATATAAAACAGGCTAAAATATGCATGGACACATTTTTCAACGACTATGAAATTAGTAGTCAGGCGAAATACGTGTAACGGGGATATCTTTTTTGTGTATATGATGTATCCATATTTTTATTACAAATATACGAAAAAAATGTTATCTTGGTAAATCTTTGCGAATAATTACAGGATCATTTATAAACTGCAAATTTTTTTTAACACTATAAATTTATTTATCTGTTTTTTTTCATTACAAAGTACATCTTCCTATAGAGTTATTCACGGGTCGACCCGAGACCTGCAATTCTATTCCCACCGCTCACAAGCTCTTGTAAAACCTTGACGTATACAAATTGTCAAGCGTCAAGCGTCTTGGCTTTTACTGCAAGAATTTTTTCTTAACGTTTATTTTTTTTGTGCACATATTACGAAATGTTGTAGACATTATGCCAAATTAATAGGCATTTTTATTTCGAAAATATTTTAGATGTATATATAATCGATAACAAAAAAGTGCTTTTGATACTTAAACCGCTGTAGTTTTTGTGCACTAACAAACTATTAGTAATTTTTTTTTTGTATTTTTCTGAAAAGCTTGAGGAGAGAAATTGTATAACTAAAGCTTGCAGAAGCACAATTCATAAAAAATAGTTCAATTTTATATACTGCAATATACGGCTTCGTTTTTTTTGATGTTCTATTTTGGCCTGTATGACGTAATCTTAAGGGCTGCAGCAATAAAAAAAAACTACATCATTTTTTACATAACATAATATAGTGCATTTCTTGTAGTTTTGCCCTAGTTTTTTTGTTCTTATAAGAAGTTTACTTATAAAGATTAATCATTAAATTTTTTCTATTCAAAAAATTACTTTAATTATGTATGCAAAATTTAATCCATTGTATAACTCAAACACAAGAATGCATTTTAAGTTTTTGTCGTGTGTATTAGGTAACATTTAAAATTTTTGTATGTTTTTGTGAGCCAACTGAACAAAAGAGCTTTCCAATTACAAGTTTCATAGTGCATGCACATTTTTTAAATTATTTATTTAAAAAGTGCTTTTTTCACTTTATATTCTTTTCCGTGTCATTTTTAATAATTTGTTTTCTTTCTTTAAACAATAGCTTAATATTCTTATTAAAAATACATAACCTTTAGTACCCGTCTAAATCGTACGTAAAATGTATAAGAAAGATTTGGTAATGTTTTAAATAATTTACATATCAATAATTAACACGGTTTTGGAGGTAATAATCTAAAATTATCAAAAAATAATGTCCTGATACATAACGGCACAAGAAAAAATGTCTAGAAAAAACGCTAAAAAAATTATTTGAAGTAAACATGTACCTGTAAAATTTTTATGATAGAATATACCTTTCTTACTAAAATGGCTAAGTAGGTACTAAAAAGCGTGTTTTTTATACTAGTAAGGGTTTAGTCCTAGCCATTTAGCAGATGTGCCTGTCTAGTAAGTACATGTAGCATATTATAACTCATTTTTTTTTATTATATTTATAGCCAAAATAAATTTGATCTATCGTACATAAACAATGACTTTGGTGCTCTAAAGAAAAATATTGACATTTGTTGTATAAACTTTTCTATGCACAACTTTTTTCGGCTATTACAGTTTTTAAAGGATACCCTTTTACATGGCACAAACTTTAATTAATCGTTCATCAAATATATTAATATTGAAAACCACTTTTTATCCATTTTGTGCTAAATCGTATATTTTGGGCATGCAACAGGATATTAGAGAAAAGGCTTGCATAGGTTTTAAAAACTCTTATTTTTGCTGCCTACTATGAATATTTTGTCATAGTCAATAATTACAACCTAACAGCTTTTTTTTTAAAAAGAGACTGATTTTTTGCAGCTTCACAATTTTTTTTTGATATAGATATTAAAATGAAATACGAAATACGAAAAGACAAAATGCTTATTAGTGTGGGCACGTAATGTATAAAGTGTATTTCTTAATGCTGCGTTAAATGTAGTTATATAGTATTATGCGTGATAAAATATTTTCCAGAGCTTAAATAGGAGTAGCAAGTTATTGAAACTACAAATAAAATTATTTTTGCTTATTTGTACAACAAATACCTTATTTGTAGCCGATGAACCTCCTTGATTTCTTTACGACAGGAAATATATTAACAGTAAATTTTGTCCCAGGGGTTCCGAAAAAATTATTGTTATATAAATTATTGCATTAATCTGGGCAACAATAATTTATTGTTATATTAAAAAATGATTTGATATTGTTACAATTATTGATATCCTATTTTATTTTTAATTAATATAAACCTCGTCTTTATTTAGGCAGAATTTGCACCACTTCAATAAAGAAAAGATCGATTTAAGCTTTAAAGAATCTCAAGACCAGCCTGGAGCATTCGTGTGCTCTTGTGAGAAGAAACGCCAGCAACAACCCGGATCCGGGTATCGGAATTTAATTGAATGTATTTAATCATCGCATGAAAATTAAATCTAGTTGATGGCGGCCACAAACACACGAGGAACCTCCAGCTTGATTTTAAATGTGGATAAAAAATCTATGAATATATGTGGGTATGAAGATTGTTTTTTTACGAAAAATTTACCGTTTAGTTTTTGTGAAAGGCCATCAGCAAGAAAATATAGTAAATTGAATCCAATATCTGTGGAAACTCTGTTGAAATACATGGAGATTGTAGTGTTAAATGTCAACAAAAGATCTGTATTGACCTGCCGAACAAATTTGCGCTTATTTTGGATGGATGACATATAAAAAGCACACATTTTCTGGCTATATATGCAACTTTTAATTTGGAAAAGACCAACACTAACAAAAAATATCTTTTGACATTTACACCCTTTATTGACAAAAAAGAATCCTCCGCATCAAGCCATGTTGAATTGATAGAATTTATTTTTAATCTATACAATAAAAATATCTCGAATATAATTTGCATAAGTGGGGATAATTGCTCAATAAATAAAGAGATTGCCGATAAACTTATAAAATCTATAGTTGGATGTGCAAGTCACAGATTGGACTTAGCTGTGAATTTATATTGTAATAGTTTGAAAACCAGTTTTCTAAAACTAATGTATTGATGAGGAAATTGAGAACAATAAAGAATAGCGCAACTTTAGGACAAAAGACACCGCTAAGACCAATTTTAATAGATACCACTAAATGGAGTAGTAAATATTTTCTGCAATGAAGATTTTCGAGATTAAAAAGCACACATATTTACGGGGTGTAGGTATTGCAAGCCTAATGCCCTCAGCTGCTAAAATTATTGATTTAGAGATTCTTGTTTTTGATATGTCAAATTTACAATCAGTACCCATGCAGTTGCAAAAAAAGAAAATTATCTTATATCACGTGATCTTAATTTTTAATAAAGTAATAAAAAAGTATCTTATCATGAATTTTTATTTGAGTGAAAATGCAGCCATCTTACATTTTCTGATTGTTTGAGTCTGCTGTAACAAAAATAAAAAAATAAGAGATGGAACAATGTTATATAAGCATCAAAAAAGGGCGGCCATGGATCTTTTACAATCTCAGCTACATGATAACAACAATATTGATAAAACATTATTATTTGCAACAAGAGCATTAACATAAAACAAAAATATTGAACGAAAAAATTAAGCTTATGAGTTTATTTCGCCAAGATATAATGTAGTAGAAAGACTTTGATGTGGGGCCAAAATAATATTTTTTGCTTTGAGAAGAAAATTGCGTATCCCAAAACCTTGAGATGCTTTTTTTCGTGCAATATAACCACAAATTATGAGATATAGGCACAATAAGTAAGACCTCGGTCTTTTTAAAGAGGAAAAATAAATTAAAGAAAATCCTCAATAACAATATTATTGTACAATAATTTATTGTTTAAAAAAATACAATAAATATTCAATATTATTTTCGGAACCCCTGTTTTGTCCTAGATAATTTATCTATGGTATTTTAAAGACTTTATTTTTACAGAACATTTTGTTCATGTCAATTTTTTGAGCAAGGTTTTACGGTAGGCTTCTCATTTAATCGCTATTATATGCTATCCGCATAGTCGCTTTTATTTTAACACCTAAATTCGGTTATAAATCGGATATTGGATTTTATACAAATTGCAATAAAATTGTTAATAAAATATTTTTTTAGTTAAGTAAATTTAGAATGACCCTATAATTTGGGATTTTCGTTGTCTGTAGTTATATATATAAGAAAGTAGTATTGTTCTATTTACATTAAATTCCGTAGCCTTCCGACATTGACAAACAAATCAGCTGTCATCTGTCAGTACAATGTCGAAGAAAAACTACCAAAAATAGTAAACATCTAAAATTTTGCATGGTAATATCAACAACAAAAACCTATACGACAGTAATTTTAATTTACATCTAATAATAAGGTTTATTTTATTTTATATATAATCTTTTTTATATGACATTAAACCTAATAGAGAAAAAATAGATAAATTATCTGACAACAAATAATAATTCAAGAATTGTAAAGATAACTAATATTGTTTTCTTCTCATTAAGTTGAAATAAAATCATTTCAAAATGTTAAATCATGTTTTTTTTTTCTGTTTTTTGGTGAATTTTACAACCCAACTAATAATTTGGATCATGTCAAAAAATATACAAACTTTTTTTGCCAGTATATTTTATGATAAACCAGTTCAATTGGCAAAATAAAAAACAAAAAGGAAATAAATAAAACATAACCTTACTTTTAAACCTAAGTATAATCAGAATCTGGTCATCGCATAAATTTATACGGATTAACAGTTCAAAAGACATTTACATGTTTAAGATAATTAGCGAGATGTCATCTGGTGTTTTGTGACTTATAATATACAATTTAGTTTCTTACGAATTTTTCTATTGGGAAAAAAAAAAAAACTTTTCTTTTACGTATTGTTATTATTGGTCGGCGACGGTATGTAAAGTCAGTTTCGACGGCAAAAAGTAGTTCATAGCGACAAAGGAACAGAAACACTGTTAAATCCTTTCTAAGACTTGACTTGTACGGTTATAAAGCAGTTAATCTTGCATTTTACACAATATTATTGCAAATTTATACAAAATGCATGTTGTAATAAAGAATTTTGGCAGATAAATTCATTGCAAAAGTCTAAAACTAGAAACCAGTGTTCCGGCGCAAAAAAATTCTGCTAATATATTTGTATAAAAATAAACCAAGCATCATTGCTACAAATTAGTTTTATAATATTTTTATATTATAGAAATTTGTAAACAAGAAACCCGATTTCGTAATGAAAAGTTTGTGTTCAGTTGCATTTAACTTTTAAAAATTATATACATTCATATCATACTACAATACAAAACAGCCATTTATAATATGAATGTACGGTATATAATAATAAAAAAGAATTTTTGATAATTTCATAAAACGATTTCTGTATATTTTTCAATAGAATATTAGATTTTTAATGTGGCTTTATTTTTTTTTTTTTTGCTACCCGCCATTATTTTTTTTATTAGTTTCCCTAGTTTTATCTTATAGGATTTTTTTAAGATGCTATTAGCGTAAACCTCAAATTTTTATAGGGTCGAAAGCTTAACCGGATAGTACACTATCAATCCGGATTGTTAATTTCTTAAAAAAACACAGCAAAAACCACAATATATGAATACCCGGATAACCTGTTGACCGATTTTGGACCCCCTAGTTTAAGGTTGACCCGACCTGCAAAAATTTGTACTAAAACAAACCCGAATTGCTTTGCGACTGCATAATGTGATGTCGAAAGGTAAATGTGGCAGATCATAACTAATATATACATTACTTTGCATAATAATAAATTAAAATTCGCACTTAATCTCGACTGAATAAACGAAAATTGTACAATCGGATATCACTCCCAATTTACCGCAATCGACGATAACTTGAAAATAATTTTGGACATTGTTGCAAACAGTTTTGACTTGATTGCATTTTAAATCAACGCTTTTCAGTCAATATCAACCTTTTAACATGCAATGTGTACAAATAAAATATGTATATTTCATACACTTATACACAAAAAATTCGTAAAAGCTTATATAATCTAAATAATGGGTAGAATATATCGCAGCGGAAAATATAAATTAATTCATAAAAAAATTTCAAGTTTACATTAAAGTAATACATTAAATACTGCTATTATATATACGTGACCGAAAAAGGTAACAAAAAGTCCGATTGCAATTTGTTTGAAATTAAAAATCAGATTTTACTGTGCATGGGACAAATCAAAGGGCCATGAATTAATACAACGCAAATCTTTATTTAATGCAACATGAGCATATTTTTGCAGTTTTTTTGGTGTTTGCTTAATGTGTAAAAATTTTTAAAATCAAAGTCTAATATAGTTTCGCTACTATAATCGTATGTAATTTTCTTTAAAAGTTTTGAAGGTAGAAAGTTGACGGTAAGTATTTTCTTATTTAAGTAGTATAAAAAAACACATGGTGTATACAAAATCAGGCCGATTCGACGTTTTTTTACAACAAAGGTATTTATTTTCTTAATTTATGTTTTTAGCTGAATTTTATTTTTACTGCATCTAGAAAACATATGCTGTAAAACGATCGTTTTCATACGTACTTCAGTTCTGGTAATAAAAAAACACATATTTTGTAATTGATAGCGAAAAAGTGTATTTTATTATCTTTTTAAAATTAAATGCAATGTAGTCATAATCAATTGCGTAGCACAATACACAAGACAGCTATAAAAGCAAATCTGATAGTTAAGATACGTAAAAAAGGTGCTTTTTATAGATTTTTAGCAAAAAAAAAATTAGAATTTTGTATGTAAAGTATAAAATATTTTTGTGTTGTTTGTTTTACTAACATGTCTCTACAGGTATTGTTAATTTGCTATCTGTAAACCAAATCCCCCCCCCCCCCTCCCCTTCGTTGTGTATACTTTGATGATCCACCTCTGGATCGATTAGAAATGCCTTGCATTCGAATTTTAATCGTCGAAGTTAAATAAAAATCAGATGTTTTTACGAAAAATGTGTAAATATACACAAAGATATTATCGTAGAATAAGATAATCTCGCATTGCTGTGAAATGGAAAAAGTAGTTAACATACTTATATTGTTTGCGCTATTGTATTTCTAAAAGTGTAAAATTGGTATGCACAGTTTACGCTTTTTTCTGTTTTTTTTTATAGTTTTTGCATTACATATTAGAAAAATTATTGTATTTATTTGCGATTTTACAAGTTTGTATGCAAAATCAAAAGATATTTTTTTGTCATTAAAAATTAATTTTTTGTATTTTAATAGAAAATATATAAGCTATATTTTTTACAGTTGCATATAAACTACATAAAAAACAATCGACTAACAAAAAAAAATGTTACTGTACATATTGAAAAAAATATTTTTTTTTTAATTAACAATTTGAAAATAAAATTTAATGCAAATAGTCAGTATTGTTTATTGTTTTTACTTGCTTACGCGATCAATGTACTATAAAAAACTAGTTGTGCGGTTCAATTATTTTTTAACAATGCCATTAAAAATTTTTTGTTGTAAATAAAAGCTATTTTTGCACTGTTATCTAGCAATATTTTAAAAAAGCAAAACTTTTTTAACACTTTTAGTAAATTTTTTTTGCATATAAAATGTCGAAAAAAACAAACTCAAACTATAAACATTTATATTTACAAAAAAATTAAAAATCAACGCTAAAAAAAGACTGTGTCTTTCAGAAAAGTATGACTTTAATGCTTAATCTATATGCAGTTTTACTACGCGCTCATATTTTACTACAGTCGTATTCCTTATTTATATGACCCATAATATTGTTATAAAAAGCTTTTTTTTATTTTTTTTAATTTCCAAAATTTGAATTTTTTTCCAAACCAGATAGGATTTTTATTCAACCAAAAAAAAAGTTCTCTAAAGGTAACTAAACATTTTATAATCTCGAAGATATGTTTTATCAACAAATTTACGATCCAAAACAAATCTGGTAATTTCAAAAACACAAAATATGTATATTTATTAATGAATGATAATTTAATTTGTATGAAACTTTTTCTGGTGTATTTACAAAATGCTTAAATTTGTAGATAAAATAAAAATCTTCAAGAAAAAAATATCCACAGATAATTTAAAAAGTGTCTAATAATTAAAATTCCAAAAATAATTATGTTAAAAAATTATACTGGTATAGCAGTTTGAAATTCGCACTTTTTAATAAGGTGTACAATTTTCATGGTAATTTAGATTTTTTTTGTCAAAAAGCACTGTATTTTATATAAAAAACTATTTTAAAAAACAACTAAAAAGAAATCCATCTTATTAATTTTTTATTTTTTTAAATATTTTTATGAGAACTTTTTAGTACAACCAACGGTGTAACAGGCAATTTATTACCGTCTGGCTTTAATTTGTTTTATCTAAACCGTAAAGGCATTTTTTGAGTTGTAAAAAGCTTTATTTGGTATTAAAAGGATTTATAGTTTGAAAAAACATTTTAGAAAGGCAATTTTACTTGGAGAATACGAAGGTAAAGTAGAGAAAACATTTAGAGTGGTTTTTAAATATTATAGTATTTTTTTTAAGATTTTTGCCTGATATTTTTTCTATTTATATGTGATGCTAGTGTTAAAACTACAGAGAATTGGTGGCTCGACCTCATAAATCTGAAAAAAAAATTTTTAAAAAAAGTTTCTTAAAAGTTTTGAAAAATAAAAAATGATGATTTACAACTAATAAAATATATTACAAGAGCGACCGTTTCAATTTTTCATCGCAATAAAAAAATGATTATGTATTAATATTTTGGCGCTTTCAAAGCAAAATTGATCTATAAAAATAGTTAACATTAATTTTACAACCGAAACTTATAAAAGTTAACTACCGTTTAAATAGAAAGAAATCATTAGATAAAATATAAATACATGTTAGCATAGTATGTAAATTGTGTGTTATGAGGATTTTTTTTATCGTTTCTTTTTTTTTTTCATTACTTGTATTAATGTTAACTAAATAGCATATGCGCATCAAAAAAACATATAGGATGTGTCTTGGAAAATTTTTCACAAATTTTTTATACAAAAAACCATGCTGAAAAATTTATGGACATTGCTTTTAATTTTAAATCTTATAACGTTTGTTTTTTATAAAAAACAATAATGTAGTTGCAATGAAAATTATAACGGCTACATTTTTAAAGCCATGATTGTTCAAAAAAAACAATTTTTATATAAAAAAAGGTTTTATCTTGTGTATTTTGTAAAAAACGGTTTTTATCTTTTCGACAGTTTTAGGAATTTTTGATTTCATACACCTTAACAAGCATAACAAGATTTAGAATTTTATAAAATTTTTATTCGGTGTATTAAAAAATTCTATACTTGTAAAAATTATTTTGTAGAAATTTCGGCCGAAATAGAATTTTAAAAAAAACTATAAAAATGAAATTTGCAAAAAAAATGTACACTTTAAAGTCGCTTGTTGTTAATGATAACACTTTCGTGCAAAATTTTTTGATGTTCAAATTAGAGTTTAATGTAAACATTCTTTTTCTAAAAATTTTAGAATTACTGCCAAATAAATATATATACCAATATATATAAGACTATGTAGTAATTGAACACCAAAACTGTTTTTTTTAACCATTTATGTTTGTTTTTTTTATGCACCTGTTCGTATATTCGGATTATACTAATGTGACCAATGACCATTTAAAAAAGTATTTAAAATTGTTTATAGCACGTATGCAAAAAGATTTTTGCGAGGGTTATTCCATCAAATGATTTCAAAGAGTTTTTTCTAAACAAATATTTATGTTAGATTTGTATTATAGGTGGTGCAAAAAATTAACAGATTGTTTTTAATTCACATTTGCACATAATTACGTTTTTATTTCTGAATAATATATCATGAATATGTATCAGTGATAATAAAAATAGTTGATCACATTAAATGGGAATATAATTGTATAGTCCATATTAATTGTACAGTAAAAAGATTAAAAAAGTTCACATTTAAATTTTTATGCTCTAAAAAAAGGTTAAAATAAACATTTAACAAAAGTAAAATATATTTTAAAAGAGAGGACTGCATTATATTTCTAGAAAATCGTGATTTATATATTATTATTATTATTTTAACCATCTTTAAAATTCTGTATTCCTAGCGTCAAAAATCAAAAAAAAAAATCAACTTATTCATAGGAAAGAACTTTTTATAAAAAGCCAAATGACACATACTACTTTGGATGTTCTAAAATGGTTTTTTACTAGCTAAAAAATTTTATTATCTAAACGAAAAAATCCCTAGCCATTGACTTTCTATTATCATACTTGTCTAGCAAAAGAATTTTTAAACAAGTATTTAAAACAAAAAAAAATATTTTTTTTGTTTAAATTTTTTAAACCTTCTGCCATTTTAGATCAGATTATATTTCCCAAGATTTACAAAAATCAAATTCATTAAGATTTATATTTGTCAAACTAAATGGTTTTCTAAATTTTAGGGTTTTCGTATGTCAGGCTCTTGCAATTTTAGGTCATATTAAAGTATGCTTTGTCAAAATTTGGGTTTCAGAAAATAAGGGTTTTTGATTTCGGGCTTTTCATATTTCAGGTTTTAACTAATTCAGGTTTTGTCAATTCACGCTTTCTAAAAAAGGTATAAAACACAGGTTTTATTTTAATAGGAAGCCTTGAAATATATGTAAGGGTTTAATGTTTCTTTCTGTATGTCTCTATCGTTAGAGTGTAATTTTTCTGTTATGTATTTTTCTGTAATCGATTGTGAATTTTATTCGTTTTATTACGAAATTATCTTTACATATGTCAAAAACTAATTTTTGTTTTTCTTCTTGTATATTCCTTACACGCAAAGCAAACAAAAACTACCGGGCATTTTTGATTTTTTGCAAAAAAGCTGTTTTTCCTTGTACATAACGTCTATAAGTCACGTTCAAAACTATTACTCTAGAAAAATTAGGAAAAACCAGTTTTTTTGAATAACATGTATATTCGTATTGAACGTATACAAAATTAAATAAGGTGCATTAAAAAACTCCATTTTTTCTGTATTATCTTAACATCTAATTTTGTAGGAAAGGATTATAAAAAATACAATAGCAGTGTATGTTTTATTAATATTTAACGTTAGATTTTAGCATAATATAATATAGATGCTTTTTTATGCGCAAAAAAATATACAAAACTGAATTATTTAATAGTTGTGTATGTCAATAATATAATAATAGCTTATTAGAGTAGCGTACCCAGAAATTTTATAGCCAGGGGGTTTCTAGTAAAATTTACAAACGTCGGGCATTGTAACCTTGGTTTTCGATGTTTTAAGGTTTTATTTTTAGTGGTGCGATAATTTAATTCTAAACTTTTTATTTGATTCTTAAAATGAAAAAAAATCTCTGCTGTAAACCACCCCTTGAATTTGGGTATTAAAATTTATTAGCAAAGGGGGGGGGTAAACCCCCCCCCCCCCTTGGGTACGCAACTGCCTTTATATATATATATTTTATAAAATATTTTAACATACAACTTTTAAAGATAGAAAGATAAAATTTATCACAAAAAATGGTATTTGTAAAGTATAAAACATGGTATACGTTTTATCAAGAATACCGGAAAATCGGTCTTCGGATTTTGCCTATCCTGCGTTTTATACGAGGACAGACAACTGTTATTTATAAACAACATTTTTTTATTAAATAACGCGTGTTCCAGATTTTACAAATAAAAATAAATTTCTTTTAATCAATTTTTGTTGATTCCGGTTTTCGATCAGAAAATAAAATTGATCTATATGCTAAAAAATATTTTTTTTCGGAATAAGCACAGTTAACAGCATTTTTGTATTTTTTTATTAATAATTTTTGCAAAAATAATATTCATGGTTCTTTTTCTGTGATTAATCCAAAACAAAAATACGCAACAAATGGTTTGCATTTAATTGAAATTGAAAATGAGGCGGGTCAATTATTCAATTCTAAAATATGTATGTATAGTTTAAAGATATAAACCGCTATGCATTTATGCTTACTTTCTTTAGCCCAAAGGTCTATTTAAATCATCCCCGTTAGCGTTGTAAATTGATATCAGTAGTGTTCTAGATGATAGAACAACAATAATAAGATTTTTATGAAATAAAAACAAATGGTAATAGTAACTGCAATATTTTTTATAAAATTGGTTTTTATATAGACTTTAAGATGCTTTGACCTTAATCAAAAATTTATATTTACAATTTGACTTTAATTAGATTAAATAGCAAGAATTTGCACAATTTGTTATATTGACTATATATTCTTGGATAAATATATGTAGGTTTTTTATATATTAATTATAGAAAAACACCCTAAATTATTTTACCCGCTCGAAAACTGGACAAATTATGCCGACAAAATGCAATATTGTATTAAGTATTGTATTGACAAGAAAAATCATGTTATACAAATTTAGTAAAATATAATATTTATAAATAGTTACATTTTTAGATTTATAATTTTACTTATTATTTTGTGCTTATTTATTACTTAATCATCACAGTGGCGTACCCGGGGGGGCCCTACAAAAAAAGTTGCGCCTGACTTTAAGGGGAGGGGAAGTCTTTTTTGGGGCGTAAAATGCCCAAAAAATTTATTTTCAAGAAATTTGTGTTTTTAAAATTATCTTAAAATTTTTTTAACAAAATTGTAAATATATTTGTTAGTTGTTTTTATAAATTTATTTTTGCTTGCCC
>JAQFYM010003054.1:0-20260 GCA_034694785.1 Agrenia bidenticulata | reverse complement strand
TTTGCGCTAAATTCAGCTTCGTTCGTGTTTTTTATGTAAATTTTGCACTTTTTCTACATTTATATTTTATTAAAAAATGTATATATTTTATCCATAAAAAATTTTAAAAGTCCGTAGCTCTAAAAAAAATCAACGCACACAGGGACTTTTCAATCTAATATTTTTTGGTGAATTTTTGTAGTTACAAAACCAGTTGACTTTTTTATTTTAATGTGTTATCTAAGTACCATTTAACATTTTTACCTATGTTTATAAGTTACACTAAGTACAGCACATGACCTGCCCGTTACACTAGTCCTATACCTTACAGTAACTAAGGCCTGGTTGCTGCACGAGGCCGAACTCTATGTTGTAGTTTAAAAAATCCGGTTTTATAGAAAAGATATAAATAGGAAAAAAAATGCATAGAAAATTACAATTTGAATGTAAGTATTCAACTGGAGCTTCAAGTTCTGTAAATGCGACGAGACCAAAGAGAAGTAGTTAAGATCAAAAGACAAATGATATTCTGTGTGAAAATTTATCGCAAAGACGGAGTTGCGGTCGTAGTCATTCTAAGTGATTGAATTTCTATCGTTTTTTGAAAGTCATCGACTTTTGAACTTTTTGTTTTTGGTTCAGTGCAAAGTACACAATATTGTCATGCAACTTAATTTCGATGTTCCAAGTATACAGATCTCTTAATGAAATTTATGGATGCAAAGCTTATAACGTCACTTAGCTTGCAGTTGGATTTATTGATAGCAGATCGGAAAGCTGATGAGCACGACAACCTAATTTTTGTACAGGTAGACGTCTGTATAAATGAAAAAAATGCAACTTGAAATATAAATTCTTTCGCGGCGTAGATGCAAAACGAAAATGTGATCGTATAAGATTTTTGGTAAAGGATGTAAAAAATATCTCGCTTAGTAATTGATAAGGGAAGAAAATAGCAAGAACAAATATAGAATCACTAGATGTAAAGAAAAACAACTAAAATTTGTACATTGCAGATCAATGCAAACAAAATAAAAAATGCAGAAATAGGTATGGGAAACGTGATATGAATCAATATATTACAGAATTAGGCCTTTTTTACATAGAACAAGTGGATTAAGTATAACCCGAACCCTACGACGAGCATAGACTGCAACGTTTTATAAGCCTGTCTAAAAATAAGAGTCTTTTATACGCTATATGAACGCATAACTATAAACTTTAATGCAATCGATCAACAAAAAAACTATACTTTTTAGACTGCTTTACATACTCAAAAGTTAACATAAAGTATAAAAACACATGCAAAAAATAGTCACGGTGCACATTTCTTTTCTGAGGGCAATTTTTTTGCAGAAACTGTGCAAGTAATATTTGACTAAGAAGACCTGTATACCAAAGCAACAAGTTTTCGTACATTAACAGGTCTATTACAAAGCCTAAAATGAATTACTCTGGCACCAATACGTTAACTTAGAAAGATTTGTGGTCACTGCATGCGCTTCCAAGCCGAAGAACAGGAGTAGGATGAAAAAGCATACTGAAAATTAAGCACGTTGTAAATTGAGATTACTCGTTTGTGTTTGTATCTTTAAGCATGCAGATATAGTGTGATTTGTTACAATCACCAGCAAAATACAGTTTTAAAGTGGGTAAATGATTCTGCTCAGATATTCTAAGCAGAGTGACCACAGACGCACTGCTAGTTTACAATCCATGCACCTAAAATCTATCGTACAACTCGCAAAGCAAAGCAATATCTTTTTTCTCGTAGAAAAAGTTGAAATTGTAAAATTACAAAACCGAATGACAGATGATTAAAATACAAATTATATGGAAAGACAAAATCAAAAAATTTATATAGATAGTAATCACAGATAATGATAATAAGCAATATACGAAAAATAAGTTGAAGACCTAAATAATTTAGCTGCATAAAAAATTAAAGTCTTTCAGCAGTTAGGCTAAAAAAATAGGAGTAGTATGAAAAGTATACGACACATTTCTGTCTGTGCGATACCATAATTTCTTGCTGCTGACATGTTGAACATGCGTGAATCGCCCAGTAAACGCAGTTATGGATTTACTTTCCTAAAAAATTATTACACAGGAAGTCAACAGCAAAAAGTCACACCAAATCTTAGAATTATGCATGAAAATAAAACATGAAATACAATTTGTGATACGGTCAACCAATATTGATGTAAAATACTCGCCAAAGACTACAATCTATGACTGCAAGAGCTTTATCTTATACACGCATGCAATGCCATATGATTGTAGGGATAATAAGCGTATGAAGCTGGTGAGTAGAGCATTGCGTATAGCCATGTAGCTAACAATAAAACTTTTGCGACAAGTTGAACAACCAAACACCGCCGATTAAAAAAGTTTATGGCGAAGCGCAATTGATGAAAAACCGAACGAACCTTTGAAACCAAAAAAAGGCAAGGCAGAAATTAATACTGTTAGAATACACGGTAAAAATAAAACGTTTTACCAACTAAATTTTAATGCTTTAGTGCTTGTAAAAAACGACAAGATATATTAAAAGGAAAAATATTAAAATAAAAAGAGAATTGTAGTTCAGAAAAAAGGTAATGATACATATGGAATTAAACTCGGCAGACAAAAAAAATAAGAAGCTATATATTACAACCGAAATCTTTAGAAAAAGGATGTTGTCTTCAAATTCTAGTTTTCAGTCTAAAAACACGCGAATAGTAGCCATAACCGTGTGACCTAGCGCAAGCAGGTTAAAAGGTTATAGCCTGCGAAACACAAAATCTTGCGTTTTTTACTTAATTTCGGAATGCACTTTTGTTTCGCAATTACGTAACGACCGTTATAGTAAGTATTCTATCACGAGTAAATTTTTATTCAATTTGTGTTTTATTTATGGTAAATAAAATAATAACATATAAACAATAATCTTTATATGCCAATTTACTTTAACCACGCCTTCCTAAAGTATAACAATGCGTTAAGACCGAGTCATTCGACAAATTAAACTTGCCAAAGATTGTGTAAGGGAGCAATGGGTAGGTAATAACAACAACAAAAACAAAGATGTTAAGATTTCATGCTAATATGATAATATAAGCGTAAAAAAGAAAAAAAAAGTGTACCGATATTACTTGTTAAGAACCATTACTTTTTACTTTAATACAATAATCTATAAAAAGATAGATCATTTTTTAAAATATGCATAATTTGACCTTTTTTGAAATGAAATTTACTAGAACAAACTGAACCTTGAACTAATATTTATATACCTAGGTTTAGATATGGCGCTCATAAAAAAACAATTGACATTTAAATTTCAGCTAAAGCTTTCTAAGTAAAAGAGTAAAAATGAATGCATAAGCAAATATCCAAAATAAAGACACAAATTTCTGTTGTGTATTAACAAATGCTTTGCAATGCAATCATGTTCTGTTAAAAAAACGTTTTACACAACGGATCATGTTATTTTAACCAGCAATTATTGTGACATTTTACAAATGTCTGATTTTTTATATTTGTATTAAATTATAAATTTACCGAGCAAAAACAATAATGCCTAGCATTTTACACGATATGGTAGAAAAGAAATCTGATAGTATATACATATGGGCTACTGACTCAATCAACCGTTTTTTTGTTCTTTGTTTACAGTGCTTGCACAAAAATCTTAGTATGATAGTATTATAGTCTATAGTTGATAAGTCAAGAAAAAATGTTTTTTTATGATTTGTAAGTGTTGCTATAGATCTTTGTACAAAAAAAAAAATTATATGTTTTTTTTAACAAATAGGTTTGCCTATGCTTTAAAGTTGCTTTTTACTACACGCATAAAAAAACATATAACAAAATTGTTTAAAAACATACCATACAGTTTTTGCCTTGGCAGATACGCCTTGTGGCATATTCTTGTGGTCTACTGGTTTTTTATACACTTTTTTTGCTTGAATAGTAATTTAGATGGATAAAATATTATTTTGACACTATAAGTTATATTTTCATGCTTTTAAACTAAAACTATCTACAAAAAATACGAACTTGTGTATACTTGACACAAAACATAGCCCGAACTAGTAATCTTTTATGACAAACGGCACTACGTACTATAAATGAATATTATAAGGGGTATTTGGATGTGATAAGATAAACTTTAGCCTAGCTTTTTGCTGTTTTTAGGAATCTGCAGTAGTTTTAACAGTCAAAAAAGCATCATACAAAAAAATTCTATATTTAGTATAGAATAAATAAGCAAAAAAAAAGGTT
The DNA here is from genome assembly GCA_034694785.1 of Agrenia bidenticulata. Lineage (NCBI taxonomy): Eukaryota > Metazoa > Arthropoda > Collembola > Entomobryomorpha > Isotomidae > Agrenia > Agrenia bidenticulata. The sequence continues at coordinate 16,015 of JAQFYM010003054.1, read as the reverse complement.
TCGTAAGCCTGACGTATATCCACAAACCTAAAAACAGTGTTAACTGCTCTATCGAACGTCTCATGATACACACATGTAAAATTTATAATAAATGCGAAAATTTTTGATACATAATTAACAGTAAAATATACACAAACGTGCACTAAAGGGTATACCAAACTTACCTGTACATTTAACTTCGTTTATCCGTCGTAAATGTAACTTACAACAGGTTTGGGGTTTTTCTGTATGTGGCTAGGGTATTATTTATGCTAGATATGTTATGTTAAAGATGTTTAAAATAGAATTTATTGGCAAAAATACTGATGCATATTTCGTTTCTTTGGGTTTAAATTTATAAATTTTAAAAACGTGAATTGTGCTAGAGAATAATAAAACATACTAGGGTACCGTTTATGTATAGGTTTTTTACGTTTTTTTTTTGTTTTACTTATATTTTAATATGAAAAGGATGTTTATGCGGAGTTTACAAAAAGAATAGTATACCATCATTCACAAGTACCATATCTAATATGTAACTTCCCTGTATTTTACTTTTTTACTGTCAGATGTTTTTATGACACGTGACAAGCACTTTTTTTGCATATAAAAAAGTGGTATATTGCAAATTTAACATGTAAAAAAACAGATATACGTATAAAACATATAAAAACGCATTTTTACATATAATGAAACAACTAACAAGCATTTTTTATATCATTTTGCGGCCTGTTACGCTGAGGCTCACGTGCTTATTGTAAGCTTTGTCAATATTTGAACTCTCATCCTTTAACAATACAGAGTTTTTTCTCAATCAATCTAAAATTGCTTTGTATAAGTTGGTTAAACCATGAAATATTTAACCTTGAATACATTCAGCTGTGGCGTAAACTGCCAAAAATCCTGCACTCTAATATTGTGGTACCTGTCATTGATAACAAAATAAAATAAAAGGGTTTTAGATGATATATTGACTAGATATACAAAGAATATAATCTAGAGATTGTTTTACTATACGAATGACACAAACGCATGCAATTTAATACTTTTACATGAGCCTGAACAGCTTATCAAACGGAGGCAATTAAGCTTTCGTATTCCGACAACAAAAAAACAAACATACAGAGCGATAAATTACAAGCCTATTAATTTAAACGGTAGCGGACTTAAGAATGCAACGCAAATTATGCAATTCATATGTATTCTTTAAAAGTGGCTTATTTTTTTTGTTAAAAAAATCATCATGCTAAAAAATAATTATTTTTTCTTATATGAAAAACTTTATAAAAATATTTCTTTTCTTATTTTGTCGTATAAACCAAAATGGTGGTTATTTTCGACATTCTTTTTGCAATTTGTCACCCGGTAGGCGTTTTACTTGGCACCGAAAGCAGATTACTATTAAATAAACTTTAAAAGACCAAAACTGCAAAAACCGTATCTCGTTACTCTAAAACTTGTAAAAATTGTAAATTAGAAATATATAATAATTACAATGTTCGTATATTGCGTCGAGCAGCTCATAAGTATACAAAAAACTTTTTTGTTGTTGATATGCGTGTTAAGCAAATACCTGCCGCTCTTTTACGGTTTATGCTTTAATCGGTTTTATCGGATACTTTAAGTATAGGTATATGCCAAAAAGAAAAAGACACGACCACGTGATAATCCATGCCAGCACATGCCGGGTGTAATCAGAGCCAGTTGTGGGGTAATAATAAAAAATTATATTTTTACCCTGTTAGTATTTAATCAGTTTTGCCACATGGGTGTTAAAAAATAAATAGGATAGTATTGGTATTGTGCAATGTATACAAACCAGTTTACATTTGCGTGCCAGTTTTATGCAGTTTAACTGATGTTGCAATATCGGGGATACACGTGTTATATTGTGTCTACACAAGCAATACGTTATCAGATGTAAACGCAACTCGTTTGTGTCTTGGTATGTCGTAATTTACGTAAAATAATGTACAATTATTCTTATACTTGTACAAAATCCCCAGAAAAAATAAGCCCTTTGTAGAAAAAAGTATTTAAATGGTAGTTGGTTGGTAAAAAAAAAGATATTTTTTTCTTTATAGCCTTGTTTAATAAAAAAAAAAATAAAAACATAATGGTAGAAAATGTTACGTTAATGAGCGTCAAACTTGCGTACCTTTCAAAAGTTTTTTTGATCCCTCTTTTAGCATTATGTTACATACAGGGGTTTTAAAGCCAAGTTTTGCGTTTGTGAACTTGAACCTGCTTTTTTGATTACGAACGCGCATGTGCAAGTCAATTCTAAGCCTACAACGAGCAAGTCTAAAAAAATTTATACAAGAAAGTGTCATTTTTGCGATAAAAAGTTTTTTTTGTTAATTTTACGTAAATATATTGTAAGAAATGCACATTGCATACCAGAAGATTTATCCACAAATAGAAGTTACAAGCTACGCTCGTGCAAAAATTATTTGGGACAAACATCGGCACTAAAATTCATGCTTTTTTTTAGTTTTTCGAATTATAAAAAAACATTTTTAGTAGTAAATTTGCCAAATACGACGGTTATATCCAGTCGTTTTATTTTTGGTTATAATACATGGATGTGCATCTAATAACATTGTACATGGCATACTTTTGTTGCCTTTTTTTCCCGCAAAACAGGTTATAGATTTTTTGAGCCTATTTTGTCTATACTGGCATTATTTCAAGTTTTTTTTTGCTACGACTTGTTAAAATACGGCTTTTTAAAACTTGCTTTTAGAGTTTTTGTTCTACAAAAAAAAAATTGGTAGTGTTGTAGTGTTTTGTTGCTATTATAAGGCACATCACGTATATGCCAACGTTATTTTAATAATTTATTATGCGAAATAACAGACGACAGAGGTGATAACAATGGAAAATTTTTAGGTTCGGATAAAATAGTACAATGTCATTGCGTTTTTGTAAAAACTAAAATTGCCAGCGTGTTTAGTCAACCGTAAACCTTGTATAGTCTTATATGTAGGAATATGCCAAAAAAAGTTTGATCGATCTTAAACACACGCCAGACATGGGATAGGTTTAGTTACCCATACGGCAATAGAAAAAAGGAAAGAAAGCGAGTCATTTAATAATAACTTTGCAAAAAAAAACCTTTTAAAAAATACCAGAAATAATTACTTTTGTACCTACATTTATTCGTTTTAACACTTTTTTGTTATAATTGTAAAATTTGCTTCATTCCTTGGTTTAGAACTTGTTTCAAAAGTTCGAAAGTTATATGTCTCCCCCCTACATATACTTTACAGAGATAATAACAATATACATAAAAGAGCGGTATACAGCTTTGCAATAATGAAAAGGTCAACAAGTTCTTTTATATTGCTACTTAAGACCCATAGTGGTATTTCCATAAATAATAGTATTACTTGCATAGTAAGGTCAAAACTGCATTTAAACGATAATAAATGAAAAACTAAATGCACCAAACAAACCATGCTACAAAAATATTATTCAGAAGTTTGCGTACTTGACGATCGACTGCGCTTTTACTTTTCTGTGCTTGAATTTTTAAAGCTTGTGCAAAAAACACTTTACACTTTTTTTCAGGTTGTTTTACCTCCGCAGGATTGCCATCTTTTGTTTTCCTTTTATGATATTGATGAATTCTGAGGGGCTAAAATTGTAAGTGGGTGTTCCAATCTAGCGCTTTACAATTGTATACACAATGTGTCTAAAGCACGGTACTAAAAAAATTGCAGGGTAAAATAGTCAGGCTTGCACTTTAAGCTTCTCATGAAGTTTTTTATGCAAATATCAGCTCCAAAAAAAAAACATATTGCTAATCTAACTATTTATTTGTTTAGTTTGTCATTTTTTTGAAAATCTGACTCCGTTCGTATTTTACTTGTTTCCATATTTTTGATTTACTATATAGCATCCAATATAGTACATATTACATTTAAGTAGAGTTAATAAAGTTATATCTTTTTTATATATACAAATTTTTTGTGTTTTGTTACACTATAAAACTAAAAAAAAATTAGTAAATTTTACGCTTTTCTACATTTGCACGTAATGTATAGTGCAAAAACTCGACTCAATTTTTAATGGCAATATTTCTGAATTTTTTTTTGCTTTTGACATAGAAAAAAATCATATATGCCTTTTTCCTTAATATATATACAGACAGACTCATTATTCATAATTAGACCTTTTTGGTAATAACAAAATTGCATGATACATTAGAAAGATATAAAAACACATTATGTTTCATTTTAAAATCTTAACCAAGAATTTTTTTAAATGGTTTTATACAATATCAAAACGTAATTAAATATAAATGTCTAGTATTTTCTTTTTTGTTTTTTCACGATCACAAACATATCCAAAGGGAATAGAAAAAGCAAGGTTACTTTTTTCAGCACTCTCGCATTAACGTCAATACTGTATACTTGACATTAAGGAAAATGTGTGCTTTTCTGTTTTCCTAGTATACGCCAACAAACGTAGTTTAGCTTTCAAGTTTCATGTTTAACTTTTATTTTTGCTGTATAAGGAATCCATAGATATTGATGGCAATTTTTTTCCCCGCAATGCAAGATACATATGTAAAATACCATTGGTATTCTATGTAATTATCAGATAAGATTTATTCGGCACTAATTTCCATTTAGTTTTTTTTTCGTTACAAACAAATAGTATAATTCAATCATATACCTTACAACTGGAAGACTATAATACGCCGAGTTCGTGGTATAAAGTTATAAGCATGCCCAGTATACCAAAATTAGAACATAGTCAGTCGCTCATCCGAGTTAACAAGTTTTGCTAGAAAATAAATGCAATAGATGCGATCAGCGTCAAAATGACATCAGTCTTACTAATATTACTGTGATACCTATAATTGCGTGTAAAAAAGTTGTTTAGAAAGATATGCGAATCTAAACACCTTTTATCGGGACTTGACTTCGTTTGCACAGTTTGCATTATCAATTAGTATTTTTTTTTCCCTTACAGTTATCGGTCTATTTCTTTTTGTTGTTGCTCTATTTTTTTACATTGCGTGTTGTTACCCAGCCGTTTATTTTTGTTAAAGGCTTTGGCATACTTTAACACGTCCCCAAAAATACAACACAATCAACGTGGTGACAACTCGTCTTTTTTGACACGCAAATCAATAAAAAAAAACTTTTAAAAAATCGAAAAGCAGCAATAACCTGCATAACCAAGAAGAATTACGATCTTTAGACAAACTCTTAGTTTCAACGAACGAGGGTTGCGGTTAGGGTTCGGGATTTGTAAGAAAATGATTACAATAAAAAAAAGTTTTATGAAACTTTTTTTAGTAACTAATTCTATAAACTTTTTTACGGGAAAAAAAACGCATTAGTAATATAAAAGATATAAACTTGCGCGTAAATTTATCGTCACGAGTTTTACCCACAATGAATATGATCAAAAAACATGTAAAAGATCAGCCATTTCTGTTCAATGTTTATTTCTTGATTCTTTTTATCTTGCTGTTGCAACTCCAAAATTTTCGTCTATATGTTTAATTTAATGTATTTCTCCAATACCTCTTGAAAGAATAATATCGTTAATATATCTTTTTTTATGTTAATAATATCTTCTCTTTGTATTTACATGCCTTTTTACTTATACTAAATTTTTTGTGGGCTTCTTTTCATCATTGACTTTTGCTTTTATACTTATATCAATGCCCATAAAATGGTATCTCTAATGCAGGCATGTTAAGTATTCTTTTCTGGTTTTTCTATGCGCAATATTTTTGCCTTGTTAATTATTTTCTATCTTTTTTTTTTCTTTATATTATGCACTTGTATATTTTCCGACAAAAAAAAATATGTAATTGTATTCATGTGTTTTAATCTGTTTACTTTTTTACTATATATCCTCATTACAGTTTCCGTTTTTCTTTTTTAAATCCATATTATATATGTGTACTTATTATTTATGTTTCTTTTGCGTGGCTCATACTTGCGGTTATTGCTTTTAGCAGACGTGCGTATGGTTTTGTTTGTTTGAAGTTTTGTTTTTTTTTTTTATTTTACAAATTGTTTTTTTTATTAATAATTTATTTAGGGTGTTTTTCCCTTAGGAACAATTCAATATAAAATAAGTTTTAGTATATAAGTTTTATCGATGTAAACTGTTTTATTTTTGCTTTTACCAATGTGTTTGAAGAACACAGGTATTCTAAATAAGATTTAATTCATCCAAAAAAGAAAGACTCGCACTGATAAACGGGCAAATAAACACAAAAAGTTTAAGATTGTATCAAAAAATCTAGACTTGCCTTAGTACAGTTTAGCGTCGAAATAAAACGCAAAATAGATAGATTACTGACAAAGACACACATTGCAGAAAAACTACTCTGTCTACTATGTAGCAAATGCATTTTATATAACATATACTTATTTACAAATGACTTGGTTTTTTTTGAAATAAGTATACAAATAACTTTACACATAAATGTATTTTGTAAGGTATACATGTATCTTATATTTAACGCATTGAATTATAAAAGGTCGGAGAAACATGTTGCAGAGTTATTAACTGATACTTTTGATGTCGATAGCATACGCGTAGCCAGAGGGTAAGGGTGATTGAGCATCAGCTGCTCTCTGCAAAAAGATGTTGCAGATTTATGGTGGGAATTTTTTTTATGCTGATATTTTGTTTTTCAAAAAATCTGAAATTGAAAATTTTTAGAAAAATACAAAAAAAAATTTTACACTGTGGATTGTGTTTATCGCCAATTTTTTAGAAAATACAGACAGACCTAGTCAGAAAAAATCTCTGGCTACGCCACTGGTCAATAGCTACTCGAATACAAAAAGACATAATCAGGGCGAACAAAAAAAAATGTACAAAATTTAAATGAAGTAAAACCACTGCTTTTATTCAACATTAAAGCAGCAAAAAAATGGCAGTTACATGTGCGGTGAATGATATACAGCTTGAATCCTTTACCGAGTAGCATCGAAAAAACTTAGCATCAATCATGGGCGATATTAACATGTTTTAAAAATTTTTGTACACAAACACATATGTCAAAATATATACCGGAATAAAAATTTGCAAATCGCCTTAAGATTAATTATTGCTACATATATATACAAATATATTGACATCTATAAACTTTTCTTTTTTATAACCAGTAAACATGTAAATAGATGAAATAAAAAAAGTAATACATATTTATGTAAGATTTAACACAATTTTAAAATGCGTTTATTTGTGTTTAATAATGCAGGTGATATTTTTTTTACACAATCCGATGGAATTGTACAATCAGGAAACTTTTTAAAATGTGCAAATGTACAACTGTGTTACTAAAAAATACAAGCTAACAGTGCTTTTTTTTCATAAAAATATATATAAAGAGAACCCTTTTACAACAAGCCTATTCTGAGCGACGCCTTTGTAGTTATGTTTGTATTTTTACTCGTTCACCGCTTAAAATCTACATTTTGAAGTTTGTATAGGTAAACGTGAGGCATATACACTTGAACACATGATCACTACCAAAATTAAAATTATGGGACTGTAAAAACACATTGAACAGTAAAACTTTATACTCCGCTGTTTAAAGATACACTTCCTGTTAAAACAAAATCATCACACAAATGTCAACATAAAAAAAGATATAGTAATATTTTATAACCATTTTTTTTTACAAGTACGAAATACTAAAAATAACTGTATTTATGTTATCAAAGCTTGCAGCGGCAAATTCAAGAATAGCAAGAGATTTATTTATATAAGTCTAAAATATTTAACTTACAAAAAGGCTATCAATTTTGCAAGAATGGACAATCAAAGCTGACTGGGTTTTGCGATTGTACGAACTACGAAGAAAATACTTATTTCACATATATTTTGGTATTAAAATTCGCACTATACTGACAAAAAAATAAAAAACAAAAATTGCGTACCGGGCAACAACACAGGCTTAGGTGATAAAAATTTTCAATTGAATTTCTTTTTGGATACCAAAAAAATCCAAAAAATAAAAAAAATTATTTGTAATATACTTGTGCTCTTAGTATACAAGATTAAACAGCAAAATTCGATGTTAAAAATCATGTAGGTAAAAACACGCAAAAAAATGTTTTCTGTGCCCACAAAAATTAAAAGTGTAACTATGCATATTACAAAAGTAATTTTAAACTATCTGCATATATATGCATTTGCCGCAACATATCACTGTCTTATTGAAAAACGAATTTTATGTAGAAAGTGCAAAAAGGAGCACACATACATTAACGCAAAAATACTTGGTGATAAAAAAATTAAGTGAATAAAACCTATACCTGCAAGTTGACATTATGTATAAAATACTGTATAAACTTGATATGCTGTAATCTTATTTTATTAGTAGACAAAATATACATTTTGCATTAATGATGTATCTTTGCGATTTTTTCTTATTTTTATGTTTTTTTTTTTTCTTTTAATAATGATTTGACTTTTTTTGTAAATATAATTTTGTAAAATTGTTATATGATAGCAAATTTTACATAGATCAAATATAATTCAATACACAAGTTTTGTCTATGTAGTTTTTTTGTTGACATATTTGTCAACTTGGAATACAAAAATAAAAAAATGTGTGCAAAAAAAAATGTGCTGCACTAGCAATTTATAAAAATGTGTCTGTATATCTTTTCTTGTCGGTTTTAGAAAAGCTTAGTATAGGTAGCGACTTACTTTAGTAGCTTACTCCCGTACTTACTTTTACGTTTTTGGCGACTGTAAATTAGCTTGTCTTATGTTTACGTAATAATGCATTATTGCAAGTTCATAAATTCAACTCTGTTCCTTATAGTGCATCTCTTATTTCAGCAAGTATATAATCAAATCACAAAAAGGGTATAAAATTACATATAGACACAAAAAAGTCCCATTTTTTGTGTTTTTTTTTGTTTTTACTTCAGAACTTTTGTTATTGCAACAGAAAATAATAGCATACAAACCTAGAAAAAAGGTTTATGGTTTTTTATTGTTGTCTTATACTGTGTTATATGACACTTATTTTGAAATGTCGAGCATTTTAGATTTTTTGCGTACATTTCTTTTTCTAAAAACCCATAACCGGGCTGTGCAAGTTAGTATTACAATATTATGCTAACTCGGCGTATTTCTTTCTTTTTTTTCTTTTGTAATTAAGGGCATACGTTTTTCATTTGCCGAAAAAAACTGGTAAATTCAAGTATCTAATATTGTTTTGATTTAACCTAGTTTTGCATAAAAAAAATTCACTCCAAAAGTTAAAACTTTTTACAATACGTGGCACTTAAAAGGTCATGGGGTATGCAAAACAATACCTCCTATTGCACATGACAAAAAAAATATAAATATCCAAAATCAAAAATCATATATTTTTTGCATTTATGATTGCCAAAATAAAACAACCGATAAAACGCATACTGTAAAGGCTGTCAGTACGAAAAAAATCAACGATGATAATATTTATTGCCAAAAAAAAATGCTTTTTTATTATATGTGCAAATTTTTGTTTTGCATATTTTCTGCCTTTTATTTCTAAGGGTATTTTCCTGTTATAAAAATATGCTTTTATAGGAAATTTTTTATGTTCATCTTCCTACAAATTTTATATTTAATAAACTATTTAGAGTATTTTTGATCTACAACTTTGCTCACTTTTTTTAGTTTTTTGCTTAATAATTATTTTATTAGAAATTGAGGTTGAGAAAAACGATCTTTCTACGATTATTGCCGTACGTGGTTTACTAAATATGGTATTTCGTTTTTTTTTAGCAAAACCCTGCTCATCGACAAAATTTAATTGCAGCAACACAATTACAGAATTTGCAAGACTTAGTGATATTCTTGTTACAAATATATTTATTTGAAATCAATCCAATTGCAAAAAACTCTATTTTAATTGCAATTTTAAAATTATTTTTTAGTTTTTTATTGCAATAGATTACAAAATTATATCCAACACGTATCGACCATACGATTTTCACTATACAAAAATATCAAATATTATTGAAGAGCGAGTTTCTTTTCATACTGAGCTTGTATGAAGAGATTGATACTCAGAAAAATTGCAGCAGGCTTTGCATCAGAATTTACTGAATAGTATTAGTTTTATCATTTTAAAATTATTTTCACTTTAGTATTTAAATGTACTAAGATATTGTTTGTAGAATTTGACAAATTACAAATATTAGCAAACTTATGCGTCTTTGTATAATAAAATTTTTGCTTAACCGTATTAACAATAAATCATACCCTCAATATTTTATACAAAACTCCGTTTTTTCTATACAGTAACCAAATCAAACCGGGTTAAAAATTCAAAAAAGTATATTTTCGTCTAATCTTAAACTTTTTTTTTGTGAGTTAACGTAACAGCTACTGATTACAGCGTTTAATGCAGGTATATACTACATGGAAAAAATGTATAAAATAGGATATCTGTACGCTTTAACTGAAAGTAAAGACAAGTCTTTTGTATTTGTCTAAATTTTAATAATATCCAAGATAAAATATTTATTTTTCGAAAATTTTTATAAATTAAGATTTAAGCTAAAAAAAGTTATTCAAGTGAAAATAAAATGCCACAACCATACATTTTTTTACCCATAAATTTTATTGTTTGTTTTTTCGTCGCAAACTGACTGGTATTTTACCACGTTTGCATACAGAAAAAAAAACATAAAATCAGATAAAATTGTTTTACTTATGTAGACCAAATATTTTTAGCGTGTGTCATTGTTTTATATATTCTAAATTAATTGTAATCTGTTTAATCTTTATTTTTTTATGTATTTATAATTTCTATTACAAATTTGTGTACGCTTTATACGGGTCATATTGTATTTTTGCGCAATAAAATAAAAATTCTTTTTTATCTAGGGTTTACACAAAACTTAATTTTTTTATTGACAGTAATTTTTATGGTTACATTTTCGGTATGTTCGTAGTCTAAAAATATATATTTTTTTTTCTAGCGCACTGCTTTGATCTAATCCATAAGCAATACTAATATTTATTGTTGCACAAGAAATTTTATAAAGAAATATATTGCATGGCATATTTATCGCAATGTGCATTGTTTAAAAAATACAAAAAAAAGAAGAAATGCAAATAAACCTTGTAAAAGCTTTTTTACGATTCTTCATACTAAAGATACGGCAGATTTTTGTCCGCAAAAAAATCTTTATTATTCTTGATGTATAATTTGTGTCGATTGGACACTCCGTTGAGTATCATAAAAAATAGGTGATAGAAACAAAATTGCTAAAATGTCAATACTCGAAATGCCGATATACGAAAGAGCAGATCAGAATTCTTAAATAAAAAAAATTAAGTTTTTAAGGTAAAATAATCATTATAGGGGCAGAGATTTTTTTACAGAAAATAAAAATTTTCAGCTCTAGATTTACAAATACTAAAATTTGGCAGATTTGCAGATTTTAAGTTGATATATGAGCCTTTATTTGTAGGTTTTCTCTGTGAAAACTTTATAGATCCTAATATTATTTTTTTATCCCTTAAGAATGACTGACCTCAACGCAAAACAAGTTATAGATACATTAATTTTTTTTTTTCTATTAATGGCAAAGCAGAATAAATATCATTCGATATTTTTTTTTTCTTTTTAGACTGCCATAAAAAAAATTTTTATTGCGCTGCCAAAATATATTGGCCCTGACGGCTTCCAAAACTTTATAAATATCTCAATCTATACCCTTTGGGCAAAAAAATGCATTTTTTTGCGTCTTTTAAGCCGAATAACATAATTATTTTACCCTCCTTAAGCCAAACAAACAAAAAATTTTATGGGCGCATCTTAACCCTTTCACGCACAAGGTGTAAAATTAAAATTCCAATGGTCTGGGGACTAGAGGGGTCAATAAATATGTTTAAATATTGGTCAAAGAAATAAATCTTTATATTGTAAATACCCCATAAAAATAGAAGAAAAAATCAAATTTAATGTAGAAATTAAGCCTTATTTAAGTGGGGGAAAACGCGCGAAATGATGTCGAAAATACAGAAAAAGAACAGAAAAAACTATGGACCGACAGGAAGCCTTCATATGCCATACTGAGTCTTTTATTAATCATTAGTAACAAAGATTAATTCCGAGTGGTTCAATCAAGAATAAGGAAGTTGTGAAAAATGACAGAAAGATGCATTAAAAGACATAACAATAACTAAACTATAATTTGAAGTAAATAATACAAATGTAAGCAGAAGCATTATTATAAATTGTACGAAGAAAACCTATTTATACAAATAATATTAAAACGATTTTTGGTGCATAAAAATAACACATAAAAAATGACGTAATCTTATATAAATTTATTGGATCCCTATACGAAAACTTAAAAATGTATTAATTAAATTCTTGATGCCATCTGAAGAGAAAACTGAATTAGCTTTAGCAATAAATATAATAAAATTAATAATAAAATCTTTGATTAACCATATAAAAGTGTTAAAATAACATGAATTTTTTTAAATAAAATAGATTATTTGCAATTGATTTATGTATTGTTATTTTTATTGACACCCAGAAAACGGAAGTTTGTAGTAAAACTCACGTTCGGAGCGATTATCACTTTTTGAAGACGGTTCAAAACATAGTTTATTATTAAACAAATTAAAATAAATAGTCATAGACCTTTCCCATTTCATGCAAGGGGGGTTTGTTTTGTAACCTACCTACCCCTAGGGGAAAAACTGCTTGCTCAATTATAGTAGGGGCATTTCAATTTTTTTACCGTTATATTATATATTATATTGATTTTATGTTTGATGAAAAACATTTATAAAATTTTCAATAGATAAATATAAAGCGAAAATAAAACTCAATTTATTATAATTGTAATCTGCAATCATTCAGAATTAGAATCCTCGTTTTCAATTTCATGATAGTTTGCAAATCACGGACTTGCACAAAGTGACACATTACAGGTAGAACAATAAAAGTTCGTACGCTTTTTAAGAATAAATAGGAAGAACTGCTTGCATATTTCTCTGGTCATCATATTATTTCAATGAATCTTTGCAGTATTCGTATCAATTGCTATACTTTCATTCATATTAATTGTTTGGTCTGGAAAAGGTTCCTCAATTTTGGTGACAGTGTCCTTTTTTTTACTATCTAGGGTTTTTTTTATGTAGGCATTGTAATATCTAAGTGCAATATTTCAATTGCGTATTTGCCTTTTTATCATTGGTAAAGTTTTGAATATAAAATATACGAGTTATGAACCATTATCCGTATCAAGAAATCGGAAAGTTTCTTTGTCCATTTTTTCGGATTTTTATCAGGGAAGTAGCTTTTCATCATCTGATCCACACTATCCACCCCTCCCATTTAAGCATTATAATCTTAAATCATTGCCGGTTTTTTCCTTTTATATTGTTCAATGCTTTCATTGAACTTGGAAGTGTATGAAAATTGACAAAAAATGTGACAGGACGCTTGTCTTTCCACGGTATGCACGAAATTTCTTTTTTTTCTCTTCTGTACAGTTCACCAGGCTTGATCGCTTTTTTTTTGTCGAAATTCTTCCGGGCCCCTTTTCCACCTCTAATAGTACCACAAGCATATATATTGTTTTTACATAATTCCTGACATAAATCATTTCTATTATAGAAATTATCCACATATAGTTTATGATTGTTTTCTTTGTAATTATCCATTAAATTACTACCCGTATCCTTTATAGTCTTTGAAGTTCCACATATAAACAAATTTTACATACATATGAAACACATGAATCAGCCAATATATAGAACTTGGCGCCATATTTTGCAGGTCTGCATGGGTTATAAGTTTAATAAAAACGCCCTTTATATTTGCATACCCTTTCATCAATTGATAAGAGTTCTGACGGGTAATACAATTTACTACATTTTGAATTATATAGTTTATTATCTTATGCGTGGCTGCAGGTATGTCTCTTTTCTCAGTCTTATTATCCTTATTTATGCTCAAGGCACTAAAACATGTATTTATTTGGTTAAATCTTGTATTTGTCATAATTAAAGGTACAAATTGGTCTTTAAAAATTTGTATTTGCGCCCAGTAAATTCTTAATTCAGGTTTTCTATAAATGCCCATATAAATAAATACCATTAAATATTTTTTAATTGCTGCTTTAGTAACAAATTCATAACTTCGGTTTGCATCTTGTTTTTGTGTAGATTTTTCTTTTGGTTGTGTAGATGTTCGTATAATTCGTTTATTTGTTTATGTAACTAAAAATGAATAGAGTTCATCGGTAACGAATAATTCAAAAAACCTTATAAGAGAGTCTGGTGATACTTTTTGAAGCCCGGCATGACATTTAAAAACATAGGATGGTTAATCAGTGATTTGTTTAGACCAATCCTGGCTAGGTTTTTGTGATGAATTGCTTTCCAGACTAGTTTTTTTTGACAAAGGTTTATTTCTATGTGTATTTAATGCACCTTCGCTGACGTCAATGGTTGAATAGAAGCCGTTCGTTGTTACTGTATGGCTGAGTGCATTGTGCCATAATAGGGGTTTACTAAATATAAGAAAAAAAAGAAGGGATGTATAACGACAGTGGCCAGACCAGGGGGGAGGGGCAAAACGAGCAATCGAAGCCTTTACCCCTTTTACAAAATTCACGGTTGAATTTGATCGCGGGACTTTTTTTGGAGGAGTAAAAATACCCTTTAAAATATATTATTAAAAAGATAGTATATTTTAAATTTTTATAGAATTTTTTACTAAAAATGAAAATACATAGGTTTTCTGGTTACGCCAATTTTTTTTTTGTGCTTACCTCAAAAAAACCTGGTTACGCCCCTGTTTAACTGCAATCTGGAAAACATAAAGCAAAAATAATCATTTGCCAGATTTAAGTTCAGTATTTCGCTTTATATTTTTTACAATTAAAATGAAAGTTTTTCTACTCTTCTTGCTGTGTAATTTTTTTTTTCGATATAACAGCACAATTTTAGCTTCTAAACTAAGGTTAAAATATATTTTTTCCTCTTAAATTGTTATAGTTGCCCAAATTAATACCTTTTTACAAGAATCACTATATTATCCCAAAATATTATTTTGTCCCAAAAATAAATTTTTTTTCAAGAAAATATGATGATTGTTAAATATATCATATTTTATTTGTAGATAATTTTCCCAAAAATATTATATTATGTCGAAAATTATATATTATCAATCGAAAAAAAAAAACTTTCTTGAAATAAATAATCCCTAAAATAGAATATATTTCCTAAAAACAATATATATTCCCGAACCTAAACTATTCACCTCGCAAATCAAACATAACGCCTTTTAATACTGTATATTGCCGAAAATAAAATATATTTTTAAAAAACAATATATATTCCCTAAAAAAATATATATCTTTAAAAATAAAATAGATAACATTAAATAATTTAAATTCCCAAAACGATTTATATTTTCCAAATTAGCGTATAATCCGTAAAAGCATATATATTAACTAAAAACTTATCGTTCCCTTAAATAATATTTTTTCTTAAAATAATATAAATCCCTAAATAATATATTTTTTTTGAAATATTTATTATCCTCAAAATAATATGAAATGCCTACATAAGAAAATTCCTTAACATAATTCATATTTCCGCAAATATAAATTATTAAAAAAAAATAAAAAATTCCTCAAAATAATACAATACCTAAAATAATAATACCCCCCCCCAAAAAAAGTACTAATTTTACCCTTAATTAATAAAACTATTCGCAAAATAATATAAAATACCCAATTATTCGTAATCATTAATATAATATATATTCCCTTAAACAAAAATGATACCGAAAAATATAATAAACCCTAAATAAATATTTTTTACTGAAATAATCAATTTCCCCGAAATAATATATTTTCTAAAATAATATAAATCCGCGAAATACTGTAAATATCTCTCGAAATAATATTGTTTCCAAATAATATATTTTCCCCTACGTAATACATACACCCCAATATAATACATATCTTTCATAATAAAAATATTCCCTTAAAACAATATATAATCCCTT
>JAQFYM010003053.1:0-20275 GCA_034694785.1 Agrenia bidenticulata | reverse complement strand
TGCTGAAATTTCATGAAATTTCCTTATTTTTCAGCGTTCAATTTTCACTATGAAATTTCACCTACCAACCCTGCTCTTCGGCTTTCCCGAGTACTCTTCTCTGACTCAAGTGAGAAGATGGAACGATGTACCATGTTATCCAGTCCATGATCCTCTCTTTTAATGTTTCACGAGTTTCTAAAAATAAAATACTGTTACCCTTTCCTTTGTCTTCAGTACAAGCTGACGCCTCCTTGCATGGTGCATTGATTCCTTTCTGTCATGCTTTGCTCTGATGGCTTGGCTCTGATGGCTTGGCTCTGATGGCTTGGCTCTTTTTTTTATCATTGTGGAGTGATATCATGAATCAGGATTTTAGGAATCAGAACGATATGTTCCATCGCTATCACTCCATGATCCTCTTGTGTGTGACCTATTGTCCTCTAAGTCAAAATTAGGAGTTGTCAAGTGGTTCAGTTGCTGTATCGAGTAATATTGCCTTGTGCTTGTGTTTTGAAATTTGTCTGGATGCCAAATTACGCATTGTTTTCTACTCGTACATCCAATATAAATGGGGAACGGAGTGAACCTGAAATTTTACCTAGACTATTTTTTACAACATTTTATTGTATGGTAAAGTGTGTGCAAGTTTGGTATGTTATGATATGATGTATACATATGCAAACATTCAATGGGGATCGACTACTATTGGCTGTTTTTTTATTACAAACTTTGGTCTCAGATAGTATGAATATGCTTGAAGGATTTTTTTGTTATGAATCAGAATATTTTATCTAGTGTCTTCTCTTGGGTCAAAGCCAACTTAACTATTAAGTCTACAACGAATGTACAGCCGCCATAAGTGAATAAAAAAATTAATAATTGATCGATATGATGAATATGAATTAACAAAAGTATATCATATGTAGATATATTCTGAGAAATACTTAAGCAGAGACGATTTCGTGCCTTTTTTGATGAATGAGGAATATCCTTGTGGGCAGATGTAAAAAGTATAAGTTAATTAGGTCAGCGACCGACTGCCCATCATCTTTCGATATTCATATAAATGCCCCAATCATTGTTGCATGGTTGCATCGTCACAAATCTGCATTCGTACTAGTATCCAATCCACTGCTTATTGAAAGATGGTCACAATTTTTTTAATACAATGCCCGTTGCAAGGTGGCTCATCAAATGTTAGTCCTGTGCCTGTTACAAGGTAAATTGCTTGATGATCAATATGTGTGTCGTTTAATATATTCAAAAAATTGATTTTATCTCATATTTTAACTAAACAATTAGCCGAAAATGAATTTAATCTTCATGATCTTAATACATGTTCTATTTCTTGCGATCAATGTGCCTTAATCTTCGATGACTTATTCTAAAACTTTATGTACAGTCTACCTAATTATAAAATTGCGACTTTTTTTTCCCCCTCTAATCTCAATTGCTGTGATGTAATTTACCTTGAAACACAAGGGTATCACTTCTAAGAATAAATAAATAAATAAATAAATAAATCAGGATAAAAAGATAAATCGTTCATCAATCATCTTATATCCATGTGATTGGTTGCGTTTTTTCAGTAGTGCATTTAGAATTTAATAAATTATCAGGAACTGAGAAAGACTGCAATTGCACGCACGGAAGGCTACATTTTTTTCCCTGAGAACTACAACATAACCACGTATGAATATTAGGTCGGACGTAATAATCTAGAATAAATAGAGGAAGTGCTTAAATGTATAGGAGGCTTGGCTTGGATTGGTATATAAACTATGGGCTATAATAATTAATACTGTAACCAATTTTTATTTCTTATTGAAAAAGGATATTTATTAAATCGTCAAAAATTTAGTGAGGTCTGTTTAACTGCATATTATTTTGCATATTTTTTCAATCTCTTTACTCACATAATTAATTTGGCGTAGCTATTGATGAACGATTTTTCATCATTTTTTCTTTTGTTTTTAGTGTCGCAGCTACAGTTTGTACTTTTTAAATGGGTAATACTAGAACGCGAACGTTAGTCACTCTTTGCATTTTACATTTGTCGGTATTATTAACCATTATCATAATTAACTCTTTACCCAAAATATTTTATTTTGTTGTATGATTGAGAGGACCTTGTTTATGAGAACCATGAACTTGTCTGTCTCGTTTAGTGTTAAGATTCAAGATTAGGCTTTTCATGAAAATTAACAAGAGTCTTAGGGTTTCTAGTTTTTCAGTTGAGCTGTTAAGTGTTTAAAGAGCCCGAGGGCATTACATATTATTTCACAAGGATTAATTAATTCTATATTATTCTTGAAGCCTTGTGTTACAAATTATATATTCAGTACATACAATTCAAAAGAGCATAATTAGTAACCTATATAAGAATAAATAATGTAATCTAAATTCAAGATTAACATCTAAAAAACAGTTAAGACTAATGCACCTTCAACTTCCCGTATCAATCACTTCATTCATTCACAAGTGTCATTAAATGTTTTTAATGTTTTCTAACATTCAACTTACTCCCTGATTGAGAGTATTGAGGGAAATATCCATCCAAAATTTCTAGAGGATGTCTCATTCTACGGGGATTATTTTTGCAGGTTCAGATATCGGCATTATTAAAAGAGATGGATCTTCTTCTATTTCATCGGTAGGGGAACTAGGTGCATCGGTAAAATTAGTTGTGCCACCGTCGTTTGATATTCTTCGCTCAAATTGGGATATAACTGAGTTGGAGCCACCACCACTTATTTCTTCTTGGTTATTAATTAGTGAAGGTGATAACTGTCTAGGCCTGGGTCCATCTGTTCTTGTTTTATCATGAACTTGGTCCGGAACATCTCCGTGAATGAATTCGCAGCGGCTCCCACTATGACAATTGCCCTTTTTAAAATATCTGCACTGTACTTCTTTCTTGCCTGAAAATAATAGCGGATTCAAATAATGGTTTACTGCAACTGAAGTCATTAGGTCTGCATTATAATGTTGTGACACCCACCTGATCTGCCACGAGACCTGTAATCATGATCTCGGTAATCCTTGTCGTCTCTTCCATGTCGATCTCGATCATCCCTTCGCCTTCGACTGGGACTTGGGGAACGCCTATCACGATCATGGTCCCGAGATCTGTGGTCTCTTGCCCTTCCTCTGCTGTCGTATGCATCTCTGGTCCTCGATTCAAATGGCTCTCTTCTGTCCCTAAATGAAGTTCTCAGGTCTCGATCCCCGAAATCTCGACCAATACCTCCTCGACCTCGGTTGGAATGGTGGGTGTTTCCTCGATTTGGATCTCTATTCATGCTGTTCGGTAACATTTGGTTTGGATTTCCTGGGAATCCCATCCCGACCGGAAAAGTAGGGACAACATTTGGAACGGGAAATCCAAATCCAAAATTCATTGGTGGAGGTCCAGCTGGGGGCATCATTCCGATAGCACCAGGGATAGGGGTTTGTTGATATCCAACCATGTCGTTAACCTAAGTTAAAGAATTACAGTCTTATAATAACTTAAGTAGAATAGAGACGATCTTTACTAATTTGACTATGAAATAGACTTACATTTGGTATCATACTGGGAGGCGGAGCTGAAAAGTTATTTGTCCATGGATTGCTATAATCAATTATTGGATTGTGGGTCTGAGAAAATCCCGATCCTGGCCCAGCAAAACTTGGAGGCATTTCATTCATATTGAAATTTGGAATTCCAAAATTCTGCGGTTCTCTTCCAGAACCAGAACTATGAATTGAAAGATGTCCTTTAGGCGCACGGGGTCCCATGGCAGCTCCATCCGGTTTAGGCCATATGGCCCCCCGCTTATCAAACACCTTGGTTACATTTAATACGTCGTCCATAGGGATGATTCTGAATAAATAAATAATATTCAATATTAAATATAACTCCCCATGTTTCTACGTAATATTCCTTAAAGTTTTCGTTCCTTTTGATGGAAAATTGTAAAGATAGGACGAAGGACTTTAATTTTACCAACATGCAATTAATCAAAATTAAATACTATGTAAAAGCTTGTACCTAGGCTCGCATTTCTCCTTATCAGTGACATCTGGAGACATTGGATCAGGCTCTGCAGGATTATCTGGTAGCACAGATCCAGGAGGAAGGAAGACACCTAGATTAAGTTTCTCTCGTTCCTCTTGAATCCCTTTCTCTTCGCTTGTTACAGGATAAATTTCAATTGTAGGAGGAAGAACAATGGGAACAGGCTTTCTCCAAGGCATTTTTTCTTCGACTTCGTCTACTCCTAGTATTCTTCGTTTAAGATTGGTAGCAAGGAATTCCTTTTCTTCAGCCTTTTCTTGTTCCTTCATCGACATAAAATCTTTCTGCTTCGTGACATTGACTCTCTCCTGTTCATCTAGCTCAAATGTAAAAACTTCTTTAATTTCATCTTCTTCTCTCCATCTCACGCATTTCTTTGGCTTATTTCTTGAACGATGAAGAACAAGGGCGCTTTTCAGGACACCTTCATAAATGGTAGGGGTTGGTGCATATGGATCTTCGGAACTGCTATGATCATCATTATCTCTACCGCTGGATGGATCAACATCCATCTGATTGTCGTCTTCCGAATTTTCATGCCTTGATGGACTTTCTCCATCCTTGTCATTATCCGTTAGGGTATCGCGGTAGAAATTGAATGCCGGTTTAACGGAATCTATTGGAGTTTCGTCCATCGGACTAAGCAATTTATCCCCTGGTCCGGTACTCCGCCCTGGCTTTTGTAAAGGAAGCGAATCTTTTTCATTACTTGAAGAAAGTCGGCGCTTTCGTTTCATGGTCTTTTGAGATTCTGTACTGGCAGTAAGTGCGTCCATAAATAAGCTACTTTCTTTGATAACATTTGCTGCTAATTTAGCTTTTTCTTTTGCTGCTTTGATTTCCTTTTCTTTCTTTTTATCCTTCTCCGACTTTTCATCCGACAGCTTTTGTTTCTTACTATCTCCTGGTTTTTCAATGCCTTCAGTTGATGGACGTTTCTCAGACTTAACGTTAGCAATAATGCTGTGCACAGTTGCAGATTTATCCCCCATTATAGAATGTGAAACTGTTTCTTTAACAGAGCTTTCAGCTTTATTAGCCTTACTGTTCTTAACATTCTCTGTCATATCTTTTAACAAGTCATCCGATCTACTTTTCTTAGAGCTAAATACCTTAACCCTATGCCGTCTTTCATGACTATTTTCACTCTTGACAGTCTCTTCTGATTTACCATAAAATTTCGCTGCTGGTCGCTCTCCATCTACGGCTTCTGGAATTTCCTGTGACGTGGATTTTGAAAGGCTCCTTTTATTCGATTTATCAGACACAGCAATCAATGGTTCAACAGCACCTGGAACACCAATGGCATCTGAAAAACTTGATTGCTTTTTAGGAATTTTAGGTATTTTCATAGACCCAGACGATGCATTGGAAGATGAAGGCTTGGAGGGCTCACTACTGAGATTTAATTTTTTTAATGTCTCTTGATCTTTCTCTTGCTGCTTTTGCTTAGCTGCATCTTTCGCTCTCTTTTTCAAAGTTACTTTCTCTTTCTTGATTTTTTCTCGCAATTTTTCTTCATCCGCTTGTTTTTTGGCTGCAGCTGCGGCGGCAGCAGATCCAGATTTTGAAGATCTCGGTTTTTTTATGGTCGACGATTTTTTATCCTCTGGCTTTGTAACCTTTTCTGTTGACTTAATCTTGGACAAAGAATCCTCTACTTTTTCAGGACCTGGAACTGCTTCGATGAGTTTTGTTTTTGAGTAAGTTTTCAGTATATTTGGAACGTACTTTTCTTCTGGTCCCTTCCGCGAGTTGACTATGGATGGATCTTTTCTGGGTCTTCTTTTCTTATCCCCGGGTACAGATTCAATCGTTTTATTGTCTAGCTCACCCGGTGCCTGCATAGCTACTTGGTTTACTTGGGTTGAAGAGGCTAGCTTCAGTCGGACAAGAAAAGGCTTACCATCTTTCATTATAATACAGAATGGAGCATCACCTTGTTTGCCCGGTTCAGTCGCATTACCTACACTCTGAACGACAGCTTTCTGTCCAGCAATTGTCTTTATTAAAATCTTGGGAGTTTTTTGCATAGTTTCACTAGGGACAATAGGCGAAGATATTTCCATTTTTTGACTTTCTACGCAATTGTTGGACTCCGTTTTAACAATAGTTGGTTCATTTACAACAACACCCGTACTCTCAGATGAAAATTCACTTAGATGCTGATCTACTGCTTTGCTAAAGTCTTCTGGATTGAAGTCCACAATTCCATTCAGATCAGCCTGACTAATGTCAAATGACGAAATGTCGAAATCAGCCGGCACAGTTTCACTTTCACTCCCCATTAAATTGTCTACTTTGAGCACTCCAACGTTTGTAGCAGTTGTATCAATATGACTATTCCTGTTCATCTGACTTGGCGAGTCTTGGTGTTTAGCAATGGCAATCCACTTTGCTACGACTTGCTTAGCAATTTCCCGAATTTCTAAATAAATTATTGTTTTGTAAAAATTACCAATGAATCTCTTACAATAGAAATTGAAAAGAGTGGCAGCATCTAAAAAATATTAACCTTCATTTTCACAGTCTTTTGACAAAGATTTCAACACTTTGGGGAGTTCGTTTTCTTTCAGACGCTGAATAGAAGCAGGAGCGCATAAAAGTAAGCCTCCAATTTCTTTAAGCAGGTCATAATTTCGTTTACTCTGTGCATCCACTGTCCATCCAAGTACCATATCCCATCCACCCCGTTGTAAAAATCTGAAAATTATGGAATTTATTGATATTATATATAACATTAAATCAAAACATGAGAAATATTAAATGAATATTATGCTCACAAATCTAATACGTCAGGCTCCGATGCTTTCAAAATATTGATGTATGTACACTTGCTCACCAACTTCCTGGAAAACTTCGACATCAAGCTATAAAAAAACGAAAAATTGTAAATTGGGGAACCGTGAAGAAACTTCCTCGCACGAATTAACAAATAACGTCGCTAAAAGTTAAATTGTGTTCTCCAGTTCTAATTTCGGATGTGCAGGCATTTGCTTACCCATAAATTTTATCCACTTCTTTATCAGATTTGATAGCACCAGTGGAGGATTCAAGCAATGGTGCAAGAGTCTTTAATAATCGCTCGGGGTCAATACGTGGCTGTGGCAAAAAAATAATCATGTTACGAGATTTACAACTTCATAAGTACTATCAACATGATTTGTGTAACCCACACAAAAGTTTCAAAATATCGAATACAGATTTACAGAATGTCTTTTCCACAGATATTTCTTATGCAAATTCATCTAATTCCATTATATCTATCATATTTTCTCAAATAAGGGTCAGGCAGGACCGTCGAACCTATAGTACCTACTAAATAGATAGTCAAGGGGACTGCATTGAGAAACCATGATTTTACATATTAAAATATTTAACCAAAAGTATGCTACTTTATCCTATTACCTAACCGTTTTAAATTCTTTAAAAGCCTTTAAATCGGTAAAAACCCAACTCACAAACACTAGTTTTAAAGATACAAATAATCTGTTAAATGCATTATGTAGTATTTTATGGCAAAAAGGGTGGTAAATATGGTAAAGTAGTAAATAAGCATAATTAAAATGCTTCATCTTGTGGTTCTGTTTTAAAGCAGAGGCAAAATTAATTACACCTAACTGGACCACCAAGTCACAAGTACTGCCGGTCACCGGTTTATGCTTGTAAAGTTAGCTACACTAATTGTAAACCCCGTTCAACCAAAATCTTTAAATTTGAGCTCCTTAGTCGCGTGTTTCCAGAGCATTGCTACATTGCATTTGTAAATGATCTTATTAAATAGTAAAACGAATAAACCTACCATCACTGCTCCTGCTCCGCCCAATTGTAACGCTGTACTCAAGCGTGTTCTTCAGAGATTGTTGATCAGACTTTTGCAGTGGTTTTCTTAGGTTTTCTAAACAAATTGCAGCTCTTCTTAATATTTTTGACGCAAAAAATTCTCGATACCTCCACGATTATCTGAAATAATAGTGATTAAGTAATTATAGCATTGCATTTGTCTGTATTCCAATTAAGATTTTGCACAATAATTTATAAATCAATCTTTCATAATTGAGATGCCTGCCTCACTCTCACATTTTCGTGGCATTCCAAATCTACAATCGTTACAAATATTTTATATTTTATTAATACATTATTTTCTAGTTTTTAATTAATGAAGGATTTAGCCCGACTGACTAGATAAAGATAAATAAAATCCTATCCTGTAAAATACTTGATCATGATTTTGTAAAACGAAGGAATTTCGTACGACTCCGTATGCATTCTAAATTGTGCCCCCCTTCCGTTTTCATGAATAACGTTTAAAAAAGTGCACCTTAAAATTTCAATTATCATGAATTTGTTTTGTATCCTTATCTGATTATTATCATTTCAAAATATTACCCTGTAGGTTAAATTTTAATCTTTTTGGAAATTCCAACCAGTCAACTTACGAAGAAATAATTAAACCCCTTCACCCCTAGCTGTACATAAATAACAAATCAATTCACAATGATTCCTCAGAAATATCGCGTTACGCCAACCTCGGATAAATATTGTTACATAATGACGTGCGAGTGCGTGAATGCTATTCTAGTCTGCCGGTGAGATCGTTAGTTATGCTTCCTCAACAGACAGACCAAGCAACAAGCCCTTCGAAATGATCTAAATCGCATTTATCCTAGGGCTTGATACCACTTGCTTCCACTTCCACTTCTTATTCAGGATCAGATGAATTAATATTGATATTTATACGATAAATATTTTAAAATTTAAGCCATGACTGAATAAACGCCTTGACGTATTTTACAATTAACGAATTTCCATACAAGAATATTACTACACCCTCAAACTGAATCATTTAGATTTAGAGATCCAAATTTTCTTTCAAGCCTCCAAAAGGCCTCTCCGGGCATCTTAATCCCGCCAACGCAACCACAAACAGGCCACAATACGATACGAACTGTGACTATTACATGTAGTAAATATCATTTGCTGCAAATAGTTTAAATTGTCGATGAAATTTCATAACATCCTACAATTCTTACACTGGAAGCCCGTCGATTCGCTCGCAGTTGACAATAGTGAATGCAAATCGTGAATTAATCGTCCATTACTGTAACTACTGACTGCGAACAAGGATCAACCACCATCCATGAGTAATCCATTGCCATATGTATTCCTCCCTATCCCACTCAAAACTTAATTAATCACTCATTCATAAATTACTAACTTAGCCAGCCTTTCACTACATCAATATAACCTGTCGGCTGTCCCTGCTCTATACTGTTCGGTAAGTGGTATGTGGTATGGTATCTATATGCCCCGGATCCCGGTTCCACCACCACCAACTCGAGTGATTGAGATGTTGCCGTATTTAGCTACAAGAGACTAAAGAGCTGTCCATATATTGCTTCCTCGGTTGTGCAAAGGATGCAAGATTCGATTGGAGTTTAGTAAGTGAAAAAAAAGTACTTCGCTCGCACCCTACCACTAAATATACAAGTACGAGTAGAGTTTAATAAACTACAAGGTTGCCAGTTCCCCGTCGAATCGCCGCCTCGTAAAAAATTACCATATAGCTGCTGACGTACCACAAAAATGGCACCACAGCATATCACCACATACCACATCCTTTGCGAAATTTTATGAAAGAAAAATCAAGATGGTGAATGTGAATGGTACAGCAATTATACTTAAAAACTACGACATCACAATTCCACAATCCCATAGAAGTCTGACCTAGTAAAACACTTCATCTTGGAGATTGGAGATTAACCAAGCATCTTGATCCGCTCCTCCTCTATTAACGCCTTCTACTTTCAACTCTTCTCCAGGCCCAAGAATATTCACTCCGTCCCAGTTCCGCTCTACTATGCATGCCTCTTCTCCGCTTTCTTGGGCTCAAAATTTACGAGTACCAGCTCTCTCCCTTTTTTCACCTCTAAGAAAATAAGTTTTTCATCAAAATCGCCTAAGTTGATTTTGAGCAACAATATGGGGACAAATCATCGATTCACCCTGTAAATTATATCCAGAAAAAATCACAAGTTTAGTTAGGAATTTTTTTAAAAGTCAAGAGAGAATAGAGAGAAGACGAACAGCAGCACTTACCTCCAGAAACCTAGGATGGAATATAAAATGAAAGGCAAGTGAAGGACAAACGTCTCGGCCCCTGCATAGCACTTAGCATAGCACACAAGCCGCTATACCTATACCACCCTCCGAGAATATAAATAGAGACCACAGGGAGATCATCTCTGTGTGCTGAGCTGCGCAAGTCGGCAGTCTCCCTCTCTCAACTCATTTCACCCCCTTAGTTGGGGATGGCGGGAAATTTAAAAATTTGAAAATTTGAAAATTTCAATTACCTTTTACATTGAATTATAGGGATGATGAAAGGATTTGCGACATTTGACACTCTTTATGTTAGACAATGACTTGGGTTAATATGGATGTTAATTGTTGGCTGATTATTTTATTTATTTCAATCAATTAAACAATGAGGATAGCTCATGGATTTGATATAGGATGGGACGGCTGGAAATGAGGCTAAATCCTGTTTATAAAGGCGGGTTGGATTTTTTTGAGGGTTGACGTACGTGGTGTATCAGGCATGTAATTATATGGAGTTGACACTGACAGCACACAATTAAGGCATAAATAGTATTACTCAAGAAGGGTATTCACACACTGGCTGGCTGCACTATCACAACAAAATTTGACGAAAGGAAACATTCCACATCACTATTCGGCTCAAGTGTTGCACGAGCTGCAAGAAAGAACAATAAGCCGAAGTTGATATTTTCTATAGCGGCTTGTTCATTTTTGGTTGGCTGGAGAAATAGATTTTATAGCTAGCAGCTAGTGTGTAGTGTACAGATTGTTGAATTGAACGTACAACTTGTATGTGGTGCAGTGCAGATTTCATTTTGAGACAGAGTATGTTATAGGTAAATGGTTAAATAAATACTAAATGAAATATTGATATGATTAATATTATTGGATTTTTATAATTTACTATAGAATAGATAGAATAGAATAATTAGAGAGTAATACAAGACGGTGTTCGTGTGCGATTAGTTTTAATTCTTCAAACTCTGGAATTCCGGTGCGTGTCCGGATTGAAATTGAAAGAAAACTCGTAGCCTTTTCAAGTTATGACAAATGAAATGAGTTTTAAAAACCTATATCCACTATCTTAATATTAATAGCTTAATAGCTGCAGTTCAGTTCTTCTCCGTCCTTGCCCTTGATTTTTCTTTAAATTTAAAATTTAAAAATAAATTTTTTTTTACAGACTAAATTACAAATTACAATACAACACTGCTGTATAGTTAATACTTATATTGATAGATAATAATAAGCTCAACCTATACCGAGCAGAATAAGCGTACCTAATTACGTACCATGAAGTAAATTGTATTTTTGTATACATGGTTTTAGATAGAACGACAATCCGGGCAATCATTGGATAACTCGGTCAGGACTCTTTGGACTGGCAAGTTGACAACTCACAGAGATATCAAAACTTATTTGACAATGGAGACTAATGTTCGGCAAAGAATTAGAGATCAAGGTTCAAGCGGTCAGCCACTTAATATCCTACTGCAAGAAAGTTCGGAACCTTCGCCCAGAAAGGCACTGAGTCGGTTGATATACATCGTTGCAGTAGCTTGCATATTCCTCTGGGTATTGCAAACCAACTTCGTTCTTGTTGGAGCACACGGCCACGCCCATGACCATGATGACCATGATCACATTCATGAAGATGAGGGACCAGTAAACGCAGCTTATAAATATTCTAGGCAAGCTAACGAAAAATTGGTAAGTCTCTGTATTTTTGAAAAAAAAGTGGATACTGCATATGATCTTAACGTTAATTATTGTTCAATAAATAGCAACCTCAACCTGATGCCGTACATAGTCATAAACATGAAACTGAGAAATCGAATCCCACAGACCCACCGCCTCGCAACCCAAATCTGTGGGTGGAAGCTATTCTTGCAACAGTCTTCATAAGTGCTGCCCCATTCTTCATCCTGTTTCTCATTCCTTTGGACAACTCTAAAGATAATAAGAATCTATTGAAGATCTTACTTAGTTTTGCCTCTGGTGGACTTCTAGGAGATGCTTTCCTTCACTTAATACCTCATGCTATTTTAGCGCAAGGAGGAGACGATGACGAACATGGACATTCGCATTCTCATTCACACAGCCATGGTGGTAAAGGAGATACCGAATCTAAGAGTCAAGATCCTCATGAATTTCATGGT
Organism: Agrenia bidenticulata; assembly: GCA_034694785.1. NCBI lineage: Eukaryota > Metazoa > Arthropoda > Collembola > Entomobryomorpha > Isotomidae > Agrenia > Agrenia bidenticulata. The sequence continues at coordinate 7,972 of JAQFYM010003053.1, read as the reverse complement.
CATGATCTCAGCGTAGGAGTATGGGTTCTTGTCGGAATAATCACTTTCCTCATGGTAGAAAAACTTATTCGAATTATGAAAGGTGGGCATGGTCACTCTCATAGTCATTCTCCGCCAGCAGCTGAGAAAGATTCAGAGAAGGAACTTAGTAAAAATGGTGACACCAAAGTGACTAAAAAGAAAGGAAAAGATGTAACAGATAAGGATAAAACTACAAAAACTACTTCAGTTGTATCAAAAAAAGGTGAATTTCAAAAACTTTTTTTTATTCATTTACCATACAATCAGAAATATGCCTCTCAAATAAAAATTATTTTATTTTTGTTATCGATTTTAGGAAAAAAAAATCCACCTGTTGAAGACATTAAAGTAGCAGGTTATCTTAATCTCGCAGCTGACTTTACTCATAACTTTACAGACGGTTTGGCGATAGGCGCTTCTTTTCTAGCCGGTCGATCAGTTGGAATTGTGACAACATTTACTATTCTAATACACGAAGGTAAGATTTGTATTTCAATAGTGCTAAATCATAGTGTTGGTTTTAATTGTATCACCAGACCAAAGTTGTAACTTGTACTATATTTTTTGGCTGTAGTTCCCCATGAAATCGGAGATTTTGCTATTCTTATACAGTCGGGATGTAGTAAAAGAAAGGTAAATAATAATATAAATATGAAATTAAATCATTTTGATTTAAACGATACTAATTAACCATAATGTTAATTTACTCGCACATTTTACTAGGCTATTCTTTTGCAATTGTTAACGGCGGTTGGCGCACTTTCAGGCACTTTAGTTTCCCTTTTAGCTGAAGGCGTTGGTAAGTCATTTTAATCATAATTATAGGTAATTAAAAAAAAAATCTTTCCGTCTTTTAAGACTTATCATTCTTTAAAGGGGACGCTGCAACAGCTTGGATACTACCTTTCACAGCGGGAGGATTTATTTATATTGCAACAGTTTCTGTTATCCCAGAACTGCTTCATGAATCGACACTTGGTCAGTCTCTAAAAGAGATTGTAGCTTTACTGGCAGGGGTATATATGATGGTTCTAATTGCCCAGTATGAATGAAGTAAAAAATCTAACTTCTAAAGAGCTGAAACATAACTTACTAAGAAACTTAATTTAGAAACAATTACACGGGCACGGCACATATAGAAAACTCATCTTACTGTAGCACATGTAGCATGTCCCTCGTGAGAAGAAAAGAGAAAAGATTTCTTTCATCCAAAATCTTATGGGAGACATGGTCTACATCTTACCATGCATTGGAATAATAAGTGCAGGAAAATTAAGCTAGCTTTCATTCTGGATTATTGTACCCATGTTATAACTTAGATATATTATTAATTAAATAATTAACGGACTCCCGACCATGCAGAATGCACTGTAAATTAGGTAATAAGCGATAACTCACTGAGATTGTAATGGTAAGTCGCAACGTGTACCGTATTGGTACATAGATTTCTGAAGGTAACATTGGTTACACAAGCGATTTGATTCCTTTAGTTAGTCGTCGAAGACCCACTCCAGTGCTGCAGAAAGACGTTCTTTCACTAAGGAACAAATGTTCAGGATCTCCAAAAATGCTTCCGCGATCGGAATTAGCGGAAATTGTTGATGAGTTATCATCGTCAAAAATTTTGATCTAAGTCGAATCACGAAAAAAATTGAATTACCTACATTTAATCTATAATAAATAATTAAGGGTTGAATTGCAGTAAAGGGTGCGTCCCAAAAAAAGACTCATTTTTTTACAATTGCTGACACGTTTTAATTTGCCACATGCCAATAAAATATTTAAAAGTATTTCTATATGATTTTGTTGCCACATGCAGAAAAAGTATTGTATTATAGTAACAAATTGGGTGAGCAGAAACTTTTTGACAACTTTATTGGTGTGCCGAAACTGGCAACAATTCAAAACACCTGAGTTTTTTGGGGACGCTTCCTTTCCTGCCACCTAAATAAGAGTATATATTCCATATGCCAATCTAATTTTCAATTAAAATTCTATTGATCTTACTTTTTCAGGACATTTGTTTATTTCAATGCATCCACGACGAATCCAATCGGTCCCTCTGTTTGCATCTGTACTGAGAGAATCAATGATCTTAACTGGCGTTTCAATATTACCACAGCTTCGATTATTTATCACTCTACAAACGCATTGTTCCCCTGTAGCGTTTACCACTGCCCCTTCCTTAGAATGGAGTTGCAAATCTAGTTGTAAAATATTAAACGGAAACTCAAATTAATTTCAGCACATTCTAAATTGCTTTATCAATAACCAGTCCATATATAGCAGCATCGAAAATTGGCATTGTAATTATAACGAATGAGCGACAACAAGTAAATTATGTCGAAGCGTTAACTTTTTAAATTTCCAAGGGCATACCTATAGGTTCACATAACGTCGACTTGCTTAACAATTCTGTAATTGTTGGTCGCCTGATATCAGGACATGTCTTCATTGACTTAATTTCAATTATTGTCAGCAGCCGTTCGTTGTGACAGAGAATTTTTTCGTTTGCGACTCTGAGTTCGGTAACATTGACCCTCAACGCTTGTATCTCCTAACAATTTGCATGCAAAATCCGATATTACCAGTGTTTAAAAAAAGGATTCACACATTTAAACATGCATTAACAAGGAAGAGCACCTGATTTAATTCCATCAATGACTTTTGTACAGTAATTCGCTTCTGCCCATTCTGCTGTTCTTCTAGCCCTAGCAGATTGTATGTTATTACAATGGCGACTACTCGAAGAATTTTCAGAGGCCTGTTCCTTCGGCAGTTTCTTGCTATATTCGGAACTTTCGGAACTACCAGGGACAGATGCTACAGTTGGACCCGAAATTAGCCACTTTTCCCAAGGAAATTGGGAAGTTTTTACCTTCTTTTTCTGAATCGCTGGCTTCGTTTTCGTTGGACTTAGAGGACGACCACGTTCACGGGCCTTAATTTCTTCCGACAACTCTTTCCTCACTTCACCAACAGATTTCAATTTCAAATTTAACCAATGTTTTTTAGGGGGAAAGGGGCTTGGAAATTTTTTCCAATTTTCCTGAATCAATTTTTTTTCAATGGGAGAGATCGGTGGGTCCAACTCATTGGCGTTTGTATTTTCTTTTGTAAGTTGCTGGTAAAGTGAAAAATTCCGTCGAATCAACGGGGACGTTTGCGTTGATGACCCCTGACCTGCACGTAACTTTTCAACGTTTTTTCCAACTGGATCTTCAACAAAATGTATTCCTGAAGCTCGAACTTGTTCCATCATTGTCTGAGTTCTTTATAGATTAGCACTATTAGCAGTAGATATAACTACGTATGACATTCGTCTGTTCCTTTTAACATATAAAGAATATGATTAATCAACTCACGAGGCAATTAAATTAAACCATGCCATGCACCATGAAAATGTTTGTTTAATTTCCGTAACAAAAAGTAAGGAAATTTTGTTACCTTACACCTCCGACCTAATGACCTAACCGAACTCTAGTCAATTCAAAATTCAAATATACAATGTGCAATGAACTTTCTACTGCTTATCGAATAGCTCGATGCTCTGCTTCCGTCTTACTCGAAACGTCTGATATGAAACCCTGTGATGGCGTCAGTTTGCGGTGAATCAGTGACGTCTCACCGGAATCGTCAAGCTGTCTAATGAATAAACTAGGCGTCATGCAGTCTGACGAATTCAAGCCATTCCTCGATTCTTGACTCCACAGCCGAGGCGGTAGAATAGAATACGATCGTCCCATCGGGGCAATGAGCAACTTGCCTTGTTTTCAAGTACGGAAAGAATCTGAATGTCGTACTTGTAACTATGTCGAATAAATGGAGTTAATTCGAAGATTTGATTTTTCATAATTATAATAAGGTTGTGTTGCTGAGAAGAATCACAGCCGATGTAAGTAGTACAAGACGTCGGCTGTGATTCTTCTCAGCAAAAGGTTGTGGAGCTGGAAGACGCAAGAATTCTGAATTGGTCTAAACTTGTAACACGTACACACGTATAAAGGTCTAAATTAGAGAAGTTCGCTGTGATTTGCGCTGTGTGCTATGTGGATTTTATGAAAAAAACATAGCTCCATATAATAAAATAGTGACAAAGTTAAATGACCTATTTAAGCAATTGACTGAGGTCATTTGTCAGTTAAAAAATGATTCGATTAATTTTACATACATATCTGTCTACAAAAAATAAACAAGTTAAACACGAGAAATGTTATTGTCACGGAGAGAGACATCTTGACTGCGATAGTTATGACATGGTACTGATTAATTTTTTTAATGTTTTTTAATTTGTTTGAAACTGGGGCGACCTTTGTAAACATATGTTATGCAGTTTTATAGAAACAATTGATGCTTGAGAATTAAAGGGTAAATCTTAAATTAAACATGCAGATGTACACATATTCTGACAATAGAGGTCAATTGTTGAGGGCTATTGAAGTAGTCCTAGGAGATTGTCATCAATGCAAGAAAATTAATTAAAATTGATACAATACTTGATCGCGGAGTTAGATCCCTTTCTGTAATCTCCGTTGTCTGTGATATCAGTTCTTATTTTTTACAACAATAGCTATAATAATCATAGTGTTTTTGACTCATTGATCTAGGTCAATGCAATTGTGTTAACACAGTAAATCAGTCTGTATACAGGGTGATTCACGAGCGACTAGAGATCTTTAATTGACAGAACTACAAAAGTTCTATAATATCCAAGATTTAATTTTTTTTGTAAATTAAATTAAATTAAAAATATTGGATACATAGTGGATTTGTAAGAAACCCAATTGGCCACTTGCCTTCAAAAACTTCTCCGAAATGATAAGTTATGAATCTATGAATTTTTTGAAGAATTTTATGGGTTTTTGTATTTAAATCGGTGTAGAACTTTTGATGTTACATGCAATCTGCAATCAAAGATCTCTAGTCGCACATGAATCACCCTGTATACCGCTATATATTGATGCTACTTTCCATTCGTATAGCCATTATCCCTAAAGTCATATTAACATTACATAATACATGTCCGAAAGTTGATTGAAGATGCAATGTATGAGATGAGAGCTGTCTAGTATCTTGAACATTATAAATTTACAGTTATTCTAGCTCATCAAACATAAATTATGCATGCATATCCTTCTCTGAATCTCGTCAAATTACTCTAATCGTAACTTATGTTCATTGTACTAATTAAGTGCTTTCTGCGCTGTTTTAGTATAGTATTGGATTTTTATGTTTTTTTCAATCATGAGATGCAAATGAAATCATGAGATTGATGAAATATTTTAACATAATAGAGCTAAATTAGGCTATTTAACCCTTTCACCTGGGAGAGCGGAAATTTCCGGTCGAAAAATCATTGTCATCGCCATGGGAGAACGGAAACTTCCGTACAATTTTCCAATGCGTTGGCTTGGGAGAACGAAAATTTCCGTACAAAATTCCAATGCGTTGCCTTGGGAGAACGAAAATTTCCGCCCTAAAATTTTTTACCAGCCCCGGGACCATGATTCCTTGACAACGTTTTCCGCGATATAAATTTTTTCAAATCTTTTGGTACAATATTCTTAGTTTTCTGCATTATTTTTGGGGTCCACGTATTTAAAAGTACTTACACACTTGCTGAAGTAATTAATCCATCTCTTCAAAGCGGCTTAACTCCAAGTAACGTAAGAGAAATTAAAAGGTACTACGACATATTTTTCAAATTCCAATGAAAGAAAATACCCGTAATAATCAATCATAGGGGGTTTTAAAAATAATAACAGAATCTCCAAACTTCACAGAATTGATCTATGGATAAAAGTAAATGTGAATTTGGAGTTCGGGTCGATTATGATAAAAGGGTGACCAATGGGGGCTGACCGTATGGAGTTCACCAGAAAATTAATTTACAGCCCTGTAATATTGTATAAATATACTTTTTGACAGTACACGAAACTTTCTTCAATATTAGCCAAATTAGATAACAGGATGACCCGTGGGAATCGACCCTGGGGGGGGGGGTTCTTTGAGCATTCTCTTAGAGCCACAAAATTTGTTGTAGATTTTCTTCAGGACAATACATACTATAAGCTATAATATGGGACAGAACCGAAAGAGATACTTAAGATATTATGATGCGCTATTGTCGAATATGGAAATTTACTAAATAAATTACCCGTGGGGGTCAGGGGGTTTTCTAAACATGCACCTTTAGTCCTAAAATTTGGTATGCAAGTTCCTGATCGCAAAATATAAGGATAGGGTACTAGGACAGGATTTTTTCAGTCACATAAATGACCAACGAGGGTCAATTATAAAGCGTTTTATCAAAATAAATTCACAGCTCTGAGATTCGGGTACCAGATTGCAACATAAAAGATACTGTGACTGTCTGTGAAATCTCTGTCGAAGTATTGACTCGTGGGTTTTTTGTTTTAGTTGACACATAATCCCCAAAATTCAAATATTTGATCTTTTGAATGAACGTAATGGTTTATTTCGAGTACGGATCGATTGCGATCAAAAGGTCACCAGTGGGGGCTGACCGTAAGAAAATCAACTTAAAATAATGAACAAATTCTTTTGGAAAATAAAACATGAGAAGTTGTTTTAATATTGGACAAATTTGACTAAGGGGGGCAGGGCGTCAATTCGAAACAGGGGGGTTTCTTTGACGTAGCAAATTGGATTGGGATGTTAAGAGGGGGAAAACTGGAGGGATATTATCAGAAGTTTTCTACAGACGAACGGGCCTTTCGTAGCTGCTTGGAGCAGGTTATTATTTGTAAAACGTGTAATGTATTTTTGTGTGCAGTGCTTTGAAAAGTTTCATTCCCCTTGATTGTTAATTTTATAGTTAATTATTGTAGATTATACATCATACGATTTTGAAAAATCTCTTCGGCAATGAGGTTAAAATAGTTTAAGGCTTTTATATGTCATAAAATAAATTTTTTTTAAATTTCCATACACCTCCCATGGCTGGGGTATTTCTTAGAATTTCCGTTCCCAAGCTTAGTACAATCCACAATACAATTTAGTACAATTTAGGGTAGACCCTAAAGGCACATGGCTACTCTGTGAGTACAATCCTTTTTATAATTTCTCCCAGGTCAAAAACTATCTTAACTACCAAAAACCCCCGTGACAACATGCAATTTTTTTTCTCTCCCATATGAAAGGGTTAACCACATTTCTTGACTGTTGGAATTCTTACAATTTTATTATGGCCACTTCCTCTAACATTTCAGAAAATGGTTTCTCAGTGAAATTACTTCTCAAATGAATGCCTTATGGAAAATAATCTCAACAGTTGCAAAGATTTATCTACCACTCATTCATTACATTGAAGATTGATGTTGGTTCCTTACCTAAATAATAATAATTCTAATTTCGAGTTACACAATTACTCAATATGCTAATACATTTTTTTAAAGCAGGACTTTGGTAAGGTACGCAGCAGGAGAAACTTTCTATTCAATCTTACATTTTGACAAATGAATGAATAAAAACCTACTCCAAGCAGCTACTTTAGGCCCGTTCGTTCGTAAACAAATTCCCACCACAATCAGATTTATCCCATCGCAAAGCTTATTCCAATTATTCGTATTACAATATTTTGTGAACTAGACATAAATATAGAGGGTGTCATATTTATTAGGTTGAAATGAAATTTCCCCTCGTTTAAATATACAACCACTTCTGAATCTGTTGGCATCCATGTCCCATTTAATTTTTATAATTTTCTTTAACAAATTCTGGTCAATATTTAGAAAAAAAAATGAAAATCGAATCACTCGATTTTCTGTGAGTAGCATTTTAAAATGAGGGTTTTCAAGCAATTTTTAACGAACCCATTCGGGTCCTCAATATACCACATTGGTCGACCAATTGAAAATTTTTATGAAAATTCCAAATCTAACATCTCGTGCAAGGGATGACAATTTTTCTGAATACGTTATGGTCCATT
>JAQFYM010003052.1:0-20281 GCA_034694785.1 Agrenia bidenticulata | reverse complement strand
AGGGGTGTAGAAATTACGGTATTATTTATATGGGAGATTTTGTACTATTATAACAGATAACAGTGCATGTACATACATGCAAACATAGAAAACAAAGAATAAGAGAATATTGCGATGGGCTTTAGAGTTACAGGATTATAGCTTTTGTATAAGACATAAAAAAGGACAATAAAATGTTAATGCGGACGTTCTGTCAAGAATTATAAGAAAAAAATCACAACAGAACATTTAAGTGCAAACAGAAGATACGGAGATAGAGAAAATTGAAAAAGAGATGCTGGAAAATTATAGTATAAAAGCAAAAAATATCAAAAAATTTAAGGAGAATAAGTATTAGATAAATATAAAATACATGTACAAATATGGAGTTTTAAAAATTAAATTAGAAAATAGACAACTTAAGATCATAGCAAAAAAGAAAGAAAGGATGACTATTATTGAATCAAAACACATTTATTCTGGACATATGAGCCTTAAAAAGACTACAGAAAAGATATTGAAACATTTTTATCGGCCAGGAATTGATGAAGATGCAAAGAGAGAGATTGGAAAATGTATGGTTTGCCTACAGTAGAATACCAAGCGAAAGAATAACACAGGAAAAACAAAACCAGATTGGAATAAACATGATGATTAGTAATTAATATCTATCGATACTGTTGGGCCAATTATAATCAATGAAAAAAAGTACTTTGCAATATTTATTGTCGATCATACATCACGATTTTGTATTTCCAAGTTAGTAAAGAATAAAAAAGGCGAGATAGTAGAAAAATTTTTAACTGAAGTTTTTGCATTTTATGGATAACTTATATATTTGTTGTCTGAGCATGGAACTGAAGTACAAAAACAAATACATCAAGAATTTTTTGGATGATGACAATATCGAACATAAGTTTAGTACATTTTATTTTCTAAAAAAATGTGTTATTGAACGTACTCACCATAACTTTTAAGAATATTTAAAAAAAAAACTGATACTTTTAAAACGGGTTATCATCGTCTGAAAGAAGCAACTGATAAATATAACAATAACAAACGAAACAATACAATTTTTTTACCTTGGGATATATTTTTAGGTAGGAAAAACATGAAGCTTAGTTTGACACAACAACAAGAATTATTGAATGATAAAAAAGAAAGAATATACTAATTTAAAATAGGGGATAAGGTTCTAATAAAAAATTTCGTGCCATCAAAAAAATATGACGCATTATACAATACTGAAGGTATAATTGTTAAAAATTATAACAATGGATCATATAAAATTAAGGACGATGATGGTCATACAAAAAACAATGAAAAATATTTGAAGGCAATATACTAAAGATACGTACGAGTACATATCATTAAAAAAGCCGAGTTTAATAAGTATAGTCATATTGTCATTTGTATTGATTTAATAATATTGATAAAATAATACAATTATTTAAATTATTTATTATTCACAATCAAAATTGATTGTTCAAAAGCATAAATATAATTGAGAATTATATAATATGCCTGCTAAGAAGAATATCAATAGCGATAATGATAAAAAAGAAGTAAATAAACATATGTTAACTACAATGAGCAATAACATAAATTTCATATAATCGTTAAAATTTGCATTTATGATGTTACCTTATATTAATTGAGGGCAAAACATAATGTATATGTAACATCCTCCTCACAAAACGGAGTCTCACTTATTCATCTTACCCTTTTTGTCACTGTGTCTTTTTTTATAATTCTTCCACTGTCCATCTTAACTAAATAGCTTCTCTTATGTAGACAAGAAATAACCTTATCCACTTCCACATATCGACTCTTCTACGCCTTACGTCTTTTCCTCAGATTATCCTTCTTACATACTACAACTTCATGACCTATCCCAAATTGTTTGCTACGCAGCTTGTGATGTCTCTACTATATCTCCCTTGTTTTGTGTTTTTTACTCCTGCCAATTTCAATCTATGTTTTCTTCATTGGGCGTAGTCTTTATTCCCTCATGGTATGTTTCATTTGTGCTTAACTATTGTGCCAATTCTTTCTGCTAGGCTTCCGGTCTTATTATTTATCATCTGTTCCCGCTCACTTCTTATGACCCTTGTAATTCTTCCATTGCTCTTATGTGAGCCGATTGCACATTTACGTTCCCTGTTTTCTTTTCTGGCAATAGTATCTAATGTCTCTCACACCGATCTTTGGTGCAGTATCTGTTATTGATGTCTTCGGGTATTCTTCTTGCCGGACTATTTCCTCTAATCTCTGCACCTCCTGTCGACGTTCATTTATTCAATACCCGTATTTTTATCATTCTTCTGAAGTAGTCACTCAGTATAATCAAATTCTCGATTGATTCCTTTCAATGCAACAGGTCTAATTCTAATTTTTATTAAATTACTTTCTGTTATCACAAATTCCGATTCGCATTCCTTCTTTATTTGTTTTTGCAACATTTTTTTTTGTGTTCGTTATCGTCTTCCTTATGTCATCCTTTATCCTCGGCAAGTAATATTCCTCTTACATTGCATAATACGTTGCCTGTGTCCCGCGATGCAAAATTCTCGCATGTGTATTACTATTAGACTTCTTCGTTCATACAACTCTACTTCTTGTCTTATGATCCCTATATCCAACCTCCAATACTTTTTCCCTCCACTCTCGATAATATTTGCCTTATATCTTCTTTTGTTTTATTCGTTCCCCAATAGATTCCTTTTGCTTGTCTTTGTACCCTGTTATCCCATGCTTTGCATATTTTCTCTTTATGCGTATCATCCTCTCTATACAACCGACTACGCGCATCCGCCGTTACCGAGTTCCGCCTCTTTCTATTATTGTATAAAAAAGTTGCACTCCTGTATGCACCTGATATTTCTATTTTTGTGAGCACTGTTGTACATCGGTTTCTTTCTATTTTAGTTCAGCGCTCTATTTGTGATGAGATGGAACTTGCGGTTTTTAAATTTATAAAAAGCTCATCACGGCTACACGATCGCTTACATATCTTGTTCTGATGTTACTACCTATTTTCTGTCCGTGTTTACTTCTTCGAAATCCACTGAATAGGTACTGACTTTTTCTTTGCACCCTTTTGTAAGAGAACCGCTTATAGTCCTGTATCGCTAGCGTCTGTTTTAATAAAAAATGCATAGGTTATGTCTGGTGTTACTAAAGCTCCTGCTTCTTCTTAATGTATCCTTCACCTTCCAGCAAGCTTCATCGGCTTGTCCTGATCATTTAAATTCATTTTCCCATCTCAAAACTATATTACAAGGCATATTTAGTCTCTGCGTATAAAGATTAAATCTTTTAAACCACTTACACAACCCTAGGAATCGCCACAGTTTTGCTACGGTCCCTAGTAGCGGGTACTCTAATGCTGTTGCTTTTTGGACTTCCACTGGTATTTTGTCGCGACCATTGAACAACAACCTACATTTTTACTGACTTCTGGGCCTATTTTTTCATTTTCACTTTTTTTTAATATTATATAACTCTAACTTATTCAACACTTTTTCCACTATGTCATTATGTTTCTGTGTATCATCCGCCAATATTATCAGGTCATTCATGTATATCAGCACTTCTGGTCCTACCATCTTCTGAATATGTTATGTAAGTGACCGTCGTAGTCTCGCAAAGTGGTTTTTACACCCCATCGGCATTGCACACTACTTGTTAACCTTGGCTATAACTTCAAATGCGGTCTTTTTCTTGTCCACATTCTCAATCTCAATCTGATAAAAATTCTCTTTTAAATTCAGTATTGGAGAAAGTTCGCCGCCCGTTTCTTCATTTACCCATCACATCTCTGGTATTTGATAGCTGTCTTTTATCACATATTCGTTTAGTGCGATAAAATTGCATAATAATCTTTTTCCCCGTCTGGTTTCTCCGATGTTCATACTGGGTTTTTTTCACTGTGAGACGGATCTCCATATTATCCCTTAATTTCTAAATTCTATTAGTGCTCCGAGTATTTTTTTCCCTAAAGTCTGTGGAATTCTTGTTTCTCCATTCACGGTAATTTCTCCTCCGGTGTTTCTATCTTACATTTATCTTTTATGCAGAATACGATTTTTTTATATAACGATTCCCCTAAAACCTCCGGGTATTCATCTTAAATTTTTTAAGGTAACTTTGTACCGTTTTTCACGGTTTACAAATGAAGGTCAATCCCATTTGGTTGATTATTAAGCTTTCGCATTTAAACACAGTATGCAAATAATCATCCTTATATTTATTTCAATCATGTTACACACTTGTGTACAGCCTCTTGCAACATGATTTCCGTCACACCTCCAGCATCTAACCTGCTTTTCCTGTTTTCCCTGATGTGGCTTCTTTTGCTTCGGCTCATACTCTCCTGACCTTCTTCCATAAGTCCGTTTTTGCTGCGGTTTTAATTGTGTTGGTGTTTCCCATTTGCTCTTTTGACGCTTTAGTCACCTGCTTCCTTATCTTATGTTTCACTCTGTCTCTTTCAATCTTATACATCTTCCCTTTATCTTCTTCATCCAATACCCAAATAGTAAGCCTGGTCATTTCTTTCCAAGTCCGTGGCTTAACTCTTAGCCGTACAAAATTCATACACCTTTTCGAGTAGATACTATAGTACACACATAATTTATATCATCGTCCAGTACCTCTTTCACGTACAAAACCAATTTCATGACTTTGGCCTAATGAACTCCCACCGTCATTTGGACATCCACGTTGTTCATGCTATTGATACAAAGGTTTTTCTTTTATTCGCTTTCTACTAAACTCGATACCTTGATCTCGGACCCTCTTGTTAACAGCTATAGTTCAATTTTTTGTTCTTGCTCTTTTGTTCCTTAATTTTGTTTACTTGAATTAATTGGGGGTAAAACATAATGCAGTAGTAACAATTTATAGCAATTATATTAAAAAGGCGCAAAAACATATTTTGCAAAGACATTGAAAAAAGCAGGGTATTTTACAGTATAAATTTATTACATAAAACATGATTATTTGTAAAAATGCAAGAAAAACCTTAAACAGTAGAATAAGCTATTTGAAAATCATATATAACTTACTATACGTTTTTAATAAACAGGTTTTGATTTAGGCAAATGTAAAGTATATTTTTTTAAAAATTGCACAATGAATAGTTTTTATAAAATTAATCTGTAAACTATTTTCTAAAAAGACACTACAATATTGATAGGAAAAAAAAATCTGGGAAAGCATTAATGCAGTGTAGTTGTAACATCTACAAGAAAAGTGTATGCGTGTTTAAGGATAAATTAGTAACGTTGGTTTGCATATTTGTTAGTATTGTTTTATTACGATAAACTAACCCGCTTTTTATGCCTAAGCTTTATCATATGAATTATGAATAAGTGCAGTATCGCGTGTTGTTGTCAGCAAGTACCACTACAATGAAGAAGCCATATTTTTTTGAGATAATGTCTTTAAAGTTTTAAAACCATAATATAACACTAAAAGTAGGTTGAGGTTATTTTTTTTACAGTATATTGCACCTTTAAAACTCGTTTCCATGCCGAAATTATGTTTACGAAATATTGCGACATCTTAATACTGCAAAGCATTTTTTAAGCATTGTGTAAAAAACATATTTTTAAGTCGAGCAAAAATATTGCCATTTCGTGTTTCTCATAGAGGTTCAATGTATAAATATGTAAACTAAACAAAACTAACCTGTATAATATGATGAATGATGTTTCGGTAATTGTATTTTGTAAACCTTTTTTGAATGAGCCCGGGAAATCTACATTCTGTGTAGTAAAAGGCATTCTAAAAGTTGTTCTTTATTCAAAAAGTACATGTTCATATAGCTGTTCTATTATAAGCTATATTTCACGATCTCATTTGTGATATAGTAATCACCTGTCATTTCCGGGGACAGCAAATGATTTTTTTTTGTTCACGTTGACAACTTGTCTCAAGACTTGTATTCTGGTGTCACCTTATCAGCTTTAGTTTTGGGCAGAGGCTTAATGCCGCCACCTTGTACAGTTATTTTATTGTTCTGGGTCGCAAACAAACACTTGCTGTGATTTTGAACCAGTAACTACAACTAATAACACCGCTTCTTTTAAAAGAAAAGTGTTACTATTGGATATTAATTGCGAAAATGTCAATAAATACGTCTTTTTGGTAACTGGATATATGGAAAAATATTATATCGTTTTTTTGCAGCAATTACAAACTCCATATTTTTTTAAAACCTTATGAGAAATTTTTTAGGGATGTTTTTTACTTTTATTATGTTTTTTTTGCGAAAAACAAGGATTTTTGTGTCCAAAAACACAATTTTAGACAAAAGATGGCAAAAATGTGAATTTTGACCCTCCCTGATAATCTCACATAAATGATCATTATTTGATCATAAAATAATAATTAAAAAAATAATATGGAACAATTAGGAGAGGTGACGGGATGATTGTAGAAGCTTTTTAAAATTTAAAAATGAATTTAACATGACCTTAGATTCAAAAATGATACTTATTATGGCCATTCTGCAGAAGCCGATTATACGAATTTAAATTGTAAATAAGGATAGGCCAGTGGCGTAGCCAGTCTGTTTTAAAGGGGGTTACAAGCAAAAAAATAGAAAAAAACAGTACCGTTTTATGCTATAAGTAAAAGGGGTCGAAATTAAAAAAATCTTACTTTTGCAATATTTTGTTTATTTTTATCCCTTATACAAAAATGGTAAAAAAGATAAGCTTTCGAGCCCGATGCGCAAGCAGTGCCAAGTAAAGAAACAATTAAGATACGTTAAATATGCAAAGAAAGCTGATTGCACTTTACATGAATATGCAAGTACACAAAAAAATCACCAGTAAACCTAATACGAAAGACTAACAATGAGACGAATATGGCATCAAAACCATTCAAATAAAAAAACTGGGATCAGGTCGATAATTACTGTATCCATGGTTGGGCGGGATTTTATATGCAATAAATATAGATGCTAGATGTAAAAACCTACCTGTTGTGTATGCATGGAAAAAAGCAGAAGAAAAAAAAAACCGATGATGCATCTTGCAACCTTAAAAACATTACAAGACCTGCTTTTTCAGATTGATATATACACGGATCTATGGCGAGATTTAATCGTGCGAGTAAAAAATCAAGTGTATTTTGTAACCCTCTGACAGTTGATGAAAATAATTTCATCAAACTTTAACGCTAAAATATTCACATCAATAAAAGATTTTGGTAAAACATGAACATGTGTACAATATGGACGAGACCGTATTAATCGGTGATTATTCTAGGGATGTGACAATTGATATAATTAGGACAGAAACCATGGAATATTGAAAAAAAGCAATTAAGTCTTGATTTACAGCCGTAGTAGGAATTCCAGCTAATAAATCCTAATGACCGTTAAGCATTTTCAAAGGCAAAAGGACAAGTAAAAAAGATAACAGAAGTAAGGAAATCAACAACAGAGACACTTTTATTTGAGCAGAAAAAGGCATGGATACATCGCGATGTAATGTGCGAATACATTAAACCACTGCCGTAATCTAAGAATTACGTGATATTGATTATAAATAATTTTTAAGTCAATACGGATATAGATTTACTAATAACATTGCGTGATAGAAAATATGCTTAATGTTATGTTCCAACTTGCCATTTAGATTTATATCAGTCCTACGATGTTGCGGTTAACAAATCATGGAAAAGTTATGTAAATTCGTCTTTTAATAGGTGGTTAATAAAAGAAGGAATTATTAAGTAAAAATTAATATCTCCAAAATAAATATGGCAGGTAAAACGGGTTTAAAAGGCAATGGTTTTTGTTGGAAGTGATATTATAAAAATTCATGTAATGCAGGCCATATTGAAATGAAATATAAGAGTTATTACATAATTTATTTATACAATTGTTATATTCTATCAGTATGTGTTTTCTCTTGTATATTTTAATATAAAAATTATATTTCATTTTTGTAATTACCGTCACTTTCGGCATATTTCTTTTTTTTGTCATTTATCTTTGGGTCAATAAAAATAGACTTACTTTCGGCATAATACGTTAACCCGACAAAAATCTATATTTCTAAATATTTTTACTTTGTTTTAATTTTTTTTGCTCAAATTGATTCCCCTAATTTTAGACACCTACTTAAATTCAAGTGCTAAAATTAAAGTTAGGGGGTTACAACCTGAACTGGGATCCGTAGAGGGTTAAGGTGTTGTAACCTACGTTTCGAAAAATTATTAAAGTACAGGGGGGGGGGGGGTTCTACCCACCGAAAAATAAATTTTTTTTATTTATCTAAACTGTATATTGTAGCAACGGTAATTGACACAAGTAGTCGTGTTTTAAAAATGAAATTAATTATAATAAATTATAAGATATGCTAGAAAAAGACCTATTTTCGTAAAAAATGCAAAAATACACATAAAACGTGTAACTAAAATACTTTAATGCAAACATACTGCACCTTAAACAAAAAAAACACACATAATTTGACGGATACAATTAATACTTAATCATACTACACAAATTATTACAAATCAGTCTTTATTATTGTTACGTCGTACTACAACAGTTTATCTTAAGCAATTGGCATTAAAGTATACTAACTACAAAAAAAAACCATTCAATTAAAAAAAAAAATATTTTTGACACATTAGATGATTTTGAATACGCCGTCAAATCTATTAAATTGAAATAATGTACAAAAGAACGCGTAGAAAAATGAGATACCACTAGATTATATTATACATGAATTAAAAAGGATTGCTTATTTATCGTAAACTTTGAGTGATCATTTCAGCGGATACATTCCAAGTAGCTAAAATATGCATCCTACATAACTGCATACCGGCACCAATAAAAAATATACTAGACTTTCTGCTTAAAACAAAGCACATAAGCATAAAAATGCAGTCCGAAAAAATTTAATAACTCGGAAAAAAGAAGTGTAAGAAATAATTTTGAATTCGACCATAACACATGGTCTTAGAAAGTTAGATCTACACTGCAAACACAGATTAACTTATATAAACATCAAAAATTTTTTAAAACAAAAAGTATGGGACAACTTTTTTATTCAGAAGAAGTAAGAATATAAATACAAGTGAAAGTTTCAATATTCATATTTAATTTTGGTGTGCCATTTTATATCACAAATAGAAAAATTTTTATATCTCGATAGTAATTTTACCAGCAAGTATATACTTCCGTAATTTATACTGCAGTGGGTCGAGATTGAACAGAAAGTATACACAATTATTGATAATGGTTGAATGTTGAGAATCTACAAAACGGGACTTATTTTTTACAAAAGCCTTATGAAGTTATGACATTTATGGGTGCAACAAGAAAAACTTGACAGGACTAAGCATTTATTCTGGGCTTTACGCAAGGTAAAACATGCAAGATCTCAAATTGGTTCTACCATTTATTATCAAATTCGAAAAACACGTTTTAAAGAAAAATATACATCAACTACCCTGGCAAGCAGCTCAGCCTGTAATCGAAATTTGATTTTGCTACATATAAAAACGCAATTTAATGCAAGGCTTCTAAATTTTATACCGTTTTGGCGAATGATTAATTAAAACCTGGGCATTTTCAAAGCATACAAGTATGTCCTTTGGACTCATAACAACAATTCAGTTTATTTTTTCATGCTTACATTGTACAAAAAAACTCATTGTCGACAATTTATAGTTTACAAGGAATACATAACAAGGTTATACAAAATGTTTTAGACAAACGAATGAAAGCGAAAATCATTTTCAGATGTGGATCGAATGTATAATATATATTTTTAAAAAATATAGCACAGGGACGTTTTTACACAGTGTTGCAGCCTCATGCGACTTCTTTTTTTGTAAGTAGCTATTATGCAAATAATTTAGATGCATTCACTATTCTCTGCAATAAAATGCTTATTCATTAAATTCCGTACCTCGTTTACCAGTAGCGTAGGAAGGGGGGGGGGCTCAATTCCCTTGTGCAACAACTGCGCGTGCCCTTAAGGTGTGGTCTTGTTTTCCTAAGAAATTTTTTAGATTCAAAAAAAATCATGAATAAAAAATAATTAACATAAAAAATTTCAAAAAAAATACCACAGGTTTTTTACGATAAAATTCAAGTATACAAGCCGATATGTCTAAAAACACTGACCAACCTTGGGCACAAAAAATTCATGGCTACGCCATTGCATTTTAGATATCATGCCAATTTATTTATGTGTGGGCAATGACGTTTCTCTGTGTGTATAATGTTCACGAATGCTTATTCCAATTTTTATTCTTTCAAAATTATTCCTCTAATAATACACGATCTTGAACAGGCAACGATGCTGTTACCAGTATAACAACAAAGTAGATGTTTAAAAGTACACTCAAAAAAAGATCGTTTTTAGAGCATTTCCCGCAAAAAAAAAATAAAAAATAAACAAAACGCTAAAGTTTGACCTAAACAGAGAAATAAAAAAATTGATGTTTTTAGCAGCAAAAATCTTCATATCAAGAATACTTGCTAATAACTATAAAGTGAAATGTCTGATTGATTAGAATATAAACTTAAATAATTTAACACATTTTAGATACGTTGTGTGTGTGTTTACCACTGCGACATTCTTCTTATAAATTTGACACTCGATATTTGTCGTTTAAAAAATATAATGTGATTTTATATACAACGAGCTTAATAATTACAGCATGTCCAACTGCTTATGTAATGTAAAATATTAAGCTTAAAGTTTGTCTGTTACGTTTTTTCGTATAATGCATTGTGCCTAATAGTTGTATTTGTAAATGTTTACGTCTTATATATGCAGAAAAAGTATTTCTAGTCTTTCCCGTGAGATATACTACTTTCAATTGCTTTTAACCGCTGTTGAATTCGAGGTTACAATAATACAAGAAAGTATTCGTACTGACTGTAAGTAGTTAAATGGATTTTTACTATGTTAAGTCTTTTGATAAGTGTTTTTTTACCCTTTCTTTGTTTGCATATGTTTTATTTTCCATTATTTTATTATACGCTAATACAGTGGTCTTTAAACATACTCATTTTGAGCAATTTTGTTATTTGTTTTACCCTATCTAAAGATAGAGACAAAACACACAAGTGATATAATCGTACAATTGCAAAAAAAAATATATTTTTACACTACAAAAGATTCAGGCAGCACATTAAAAATTGAATTTAAAGCGTTGGAGCATGATATTTGAAATAAGAGACGCTTCCAGGAATTTTGTTATTAAAGTGTGATTTACGATACAAAACAAATAAGATATGTCGTAAGAGAGCCTTTTGTTATTTTCAAAAGTTTATAACATCAAAAATAAGTTATGCAGTTTTCCAATGACGAATAATAATAAAAATTGACCCGAATGATACAAAAAAAAAAGAACATATGATAATGATGGCATCACTTGCAAAACTTAAACACAGGCTCAACAAAAAAAACGTATTACTTAGTCATAATAATTAGCAACCTTACATTAAAAATATTCTTTTATGTGTAGTACTATTATCTTCCTCTTAGTATAAGTTCTAAAAATAGTAAAACAGCGTTTAAAACTAGAACAAAGCTACCTTGTTACTATAAAGGATTTGCCAACTTGGTATCAAACATTCACATGTCTCTTGTTAATCCACGCATGTAAATTTTGAAATACAAATATTACAGTGTCATTAACAGTAAAATTTACGAGGTTTCGTAAAGTTAATGATTGTTTAAAAGTTAGAGCTTTCATATTTTTATGTTGTATTAACAGTGGCACTTCTTCTTTTTTATTTTGGAATTTTGCATTTTTATTTTTAACGATCAATGAGGGGTCAAAAAAAAAGAAAAGACGAAGTCTACTGCGCTAATAGATAGTTTTGCAATCAAGTACACAAAAAAAGGTTTTTTTGTTTGTTTTATAGGCCAGCATTTAACAGTTTTATTGCATTTTCAATGCCAAAAAAAATACATATTTTGACATTCTCTGTACAGTAAATCATGATGTGATTACAAAAAGACATAGCATTTCTAATTGCAATTAAGCAATGTGGCATTGTTTTACACTTTGGTTGTGTTTTTTTAATTTTTACTTTAGTTTTATAAAAATAATATTAATGGGCTTTGAGCCTACTTCGGCTATTCGGTATATTTATTCTTGCTTTATTGATACACAGAAAATAAAAGTCTATTATATTTACGTTAATTTTTAAACTATCTTTTCTTAAGTCTAACAACGGGGTTCTAAAACTGTTAATTATTTTTTTATACCAAAACCATTCATTTACTGAAGTTAAAGACATGTTGAGTTTGTCGCCGTACACGTTGTTTTACAGTGCATCTCAGCATTTCTTATTATTTTTAACAACAAAAAAAATGAAGATATATCTTTTATGCTATATTTGTTTATTAGCCCACTAAACCGTAGCAACAGCGTATAAAAAATTATTGTTAAAATGGAATGGAATATTATGCGCCCTGTTGCACAAAGTTTTTCATTATAACAAAATCCTAAATGAAAGATTTAAACTTGCAATTTTTTTTTTATAAAAAAAACAAAAAATACTCATAACACAAATATATGTTGCTACGAGTTTTTTGTATAAAAAAAACAGACTACCCCGGCTCGAAAAATTTTGGCAAGTTTTTAACCCCCTCCGTCCCCTCTCCCCTCGCAAAAAAAAAATGAGATTTCATCACTGTTTACAAACCTTGAACCTTTCTTTTCTTCTTTTTACGCGCATGAGATAGCCTTATTTTAATTCTATTGCTAATAACACGTATGTTGCGTTCGCACCCCCCAGAATAACATTATTTGCTAGGAACAAAAGGAAACGCAAAAAATTGTAAGATAAAACAAATATTTGTTCGACGGTATACAAAAATCGCATATTGAAAAATTCAATTTTGAATTTCTTATATGTTGACGTCTTATTTTATAAAAGAGTTTCATGTGGAAAAAGCAGATATCCGCACTAGGGTTTTTACCTCTCTTAATTTGTAAATATATTTGTTTATCCCCTCTAAATTTTTTAGGATGTTAAAAGTGATAAAATGAGAATTACAATTTAAAAGACAAAGTGCAAGTTCAAAAAACCCTAGAAGCAGGGAATGCTTATATCGTGTGTCAATTCTTTTGTAATTTGTTTGTTGATCGTCCTTCAATATTTGCAATTATTGCAATTATGGAATTATAAATAAAGGTTATAAAACGTGTTTAATATATGTTTCTACAATGAGTCACAAGATTTAAAAAAAACTTTTACTATATTTAGAAATAAATAATAAAGTTTTGTTTATAAACTGTAAATAAAAACTAAGGTGCAAACTTTCTTATTTATCCAAATAAAAGAATAAATGTTTGCCATCTTTTGCGAACCCTTTTTATAAGAGTGGGGCAGTTAGCTTTAAAAATTATTTTTGTCTGACGCTTACAACAAAACGAAAGGGTTTTTTTTGTACCAGGCCAAATAAACAGCTTTTTTATAAAATAGTTATACATAATTTTTATAATTTCATTTTTAAGTTTATAAAGCAAAAGCGAATGTAAGACACGCTTAGAATATTCATACTAGTTTTTATTATTATGCGATGAATAAATCTACACATTAAAATCGTAAAAAATTTGGAATTTATACGTAAATTTGTTAAAAAATACACTCTTGCGACGCAACTTACATTTGCACATTTCAAATCAGGAAAAAATCATTTTTGCTTGTAAACCTATAAAAAAATAATAGAAACAAGACAACTAAAAAATTTCAATAACGGGTATTAAGTATTAATTTTTAGACATTTTTGTATATCAACCCCGCGTTGAAGTCTGTAATAAGTATACAGTTTATCTATAAATGAATGGAATTAATATTTACTTGATCTTTGTATCTTCTACGTCTTAGATCCCTGTTCTATATTTAGTTTGTAATTATCATTTTATACCTTTTAACGATTTTTAAATTAGTGTTTCATGACATTGTGTCAACTTAAAAAATTCCTTTTGCAATTTATGCCATATGTTTAAAACAATTTACATCATAAAAATACTTTAAATTTGTTTGCAATGAATTTAACTTATAATTTATTGCACTGTTATAGTTCTCAGGATAAACTTGTGGTGTCACAATAATCTACGAATCCACTCTATTTGAAAACAGAGTTATTTTTATTTTTATTTTGTTTAGACAATAGAGATATTAAAGAGAATTTTTAAGTACAAGATCGACAAAGGATAATTATTTTTAACAACTTCATATTTATGAATTCTACTGGTTATCTGTTATATTATATTTGTCAAAAAAAATTAAGAAACTCGTCTTCTCGGAAAAGTTAATAACAAATCTGTTTTATTAAAATCAAAAGAGATTTTTTATTTAGTATGCAAATTATCAATTAGGAAGTATGAGCAAATGACGTGCGTAAGGTTAAAAAATCTAATTGTAAAATGTCTATTTACACATTACTCTAATTTATAAGAAAAGGTCAAAAAACATATACAGAAGGAACAACCTAGAAAAAAAACGTATATATAATCTAAATTTACACAAAAAAAGACGTAAACTTACAGAATGTCGCTATTAAAAAAAACTAGTTTTTTCGTAAACAAAAAATACAAAATCACTACTAATGGTGAAAAAAACCGACATAAATGATAAAACTAAAAATGCCATTTTTTTTATTACTTAAGCGAAAATAAACATTTTTCAATATTTAAAGATGCACAAGAAAAAAAAAAGGTAATTTGATACATAGTAGCGTAAATTATACAATGATTTTTTATGAGAATGTTATATTGATATTTTTTTTCTTTTATAAAAAAGTTAAAACTAAAGAACACAACTAAGCAAAAAACATCAAACTAAAAAGAATAAAAATAATATAAAATGCAAAAAAAAAAACTATACCCAAAATTTTTTAAACTCTAAAGAACAATCTTATTTTACTTTAATCAACCACATACTTGTTTTTAAATCAAACCGGGAGCTGACATATAACAAAACCAGGGGTTTCAAACTCCCCGTCTGCGTACTCTCTAAGGAAACGGCATTTAATGCATTTTTGCAGGGGTTGTGGGCCATGCCCAGCGATTTCAAGGAAATATTGGGGATTTTTAGTCAAAGTGTATCCATCTTTTGCAAAAGTATTGAGACAACTTCATTCGAAACAGTAAGACATGTTTTCATTCTACATATACAAAAATATATATTGTGTGTACGTCTCTACAAAATTTTGATCTAGAAAAAAAGATTCTGCTTGTAATGATTCTATTTTTGTACTTTAAACAATAAATTAGGCATGGTTTAGAATTTTGGCAGGATTACTGAAGTACAAAATATTGCTGGTATAATTTTCTATCTTAAAATTTAATATATAACCCACTCAGTAAACAGACATAAAACTAACTTATACATAATTATTAGAAAGACGTGTTTCATATTTATATTTTTTTGTCTCAAAAGATCATCATTATTAAAGTAATATTTCTTTAGAGTAGATTTGTCTATGAATACTCAATAAAAAACGGTCATAGCTGAATAAAATATATATGTATATATATCCCTAGAATCAAAACTTCTTAAAATTAATTTTATTTATATATGATAAATTTTCGAGTGCTTTAACTGCAGCAGTCGTGCTCATACTTATAATTTAATCTGTTCTTTTGTAATAAATTGTATTTCAGCAAATGTTACATATTATTATTGTCCTATAATAAGTGTTTGCGATAAACTATGCGTGAATGTTTGCATAAAACAACTCGATAGAATGTATAACTATGTTTAAATTTAAAGGTTTTATTTAGATGTTATTTGTAAAGTAAGATTATTTTTACGTAAACTCATTTATAATATATTTTGCACAATAATTTGACATCATAAAATGTTTTTATTGGCAATAATGTTTAAAATATTTGTTCCGTTTTTTCCTTACTAGTTGTAAAACTGTTAACGAACTTATCTTATTCCAGAATTGAAATCGTGATCGATGCTTTAACAAATATACATTAAACACATAAAAAAGTATATAAAAACACAGTGCACAGTAATATCAATTATATATAATAAAAATATACATAAAGTTTGATTATAATTTTGTAAACTAAATTGCGCAAATGCCGTCAGCTTTTTTTTTATCTGCCTGTTTTATTTTCTTTACTGCGTGTTTTAAAAAATAAAATCAGTGTTCTTTTCTATATTAAAGAAAAAAAAAGCATTTTTTTGTAAATAAGCTTTGATTTTAAATGGAAAAATATTTTGAAGTAAATGCAAACCGATATATTTTCAGCCGTATCGACATTGTTGTATTTTTTACAAATGGTCTAGAACATGTCTATTTTACATTTTTTTACATGTTTACACGTTTAAAAATCTATGAAAAAATAAGAATTAATTCTCTCATATGATAATAATTTTGTAATTTATATGATAAAAGCAATACACACAAACTATATCTTGTACTGCTACATTGACACAATACTTGCTAAAGTTGCGTAAACTTATTTCTACACCAAACCAAAGTAATAGAAATGTTACAGTCTTTGTTATGATGATCTCAAAAATAGTTACCAAGCGCGAATCATCAAGTCAAAAAAAGGGAGGCAAAAATATTTTGCTTGCTCACAATCAAAATAGCCTAAGGTTAAAAAAAAAAATAAAAAGTGCATTTTACAAAAAAGTTTTTTCTGAAACAGAAAACTTACAATGTATGCTGTTTTCTACATTTTTGACAACAAAATGCACAAAACTGGGCCCTTTATTAGAGTGGGCCCGCAGGATAAACCTCTTTTGCCCACCATGATCCACGACTACTAGTATCTTGTAGATAACTAATAAAATATGTAAATGATACATGTATTTTTACAACGCATATCAAAAACCCATAACAAGAATTTTTCTTATTTACTAAAAGTGTTTGTTGCAAGTGTTTGTGTTCTTTATCGTGTTATTTATTATAGATCTTTTTTTTCAAAAAAATCAAGTTTCAAACGAAAAGCTAGAAATTGTGTATCTACAAATATAATGGATTTTATTATTGCGTAAAAGCTAGTTATATTTTGGAAAGTATTACATAATATTACAGTCTTTTTTTTAATAAATTTGGTTAGATATTTTGTTTGTTTTGCCATTTTTAGTGGAAGCACTTGTGTCAAAGGAAAAAAAGATTTTTTAAAAAATCCATAACTCTTTATAACTCACAATTATAAAAATTCTGTTAGCTGCAGATATTGGCGCCTGAATTTACCTCTTATAATGATTATTATTAGGGTTAAGGAGCGAGATTCGTAAAGATCGAGATTCGAATCCTATACAAATCTTTATAAAAAAATGGTGGATTCGAATCCTGGGACTCGCAAAAAATATCTAAAAAAATTTTGCCCTTTTTTGTAATTAGTACAAAAATACTTTGCCAAAATAGATTTAAAATGTTTGCATTGGTTTATACGATTTTAAAAAATAATTTATACCATTACATTTAAGTTGGCCGTAATTTTTGCATTTTTACCGTTTACAAATACAATTTGTTATCTAAAATTTAGTTCTTGCATGAACCGGTCTCCAAATAAGAAACCGCTATTTCTGATTTGTTAAAATTGCGCCTTTAAGAAAAATAATTATATTTTTGCGCAATTTATAGAAATCAAATCCTTACGTCAAAAAAACAAAAACTCGGGGATCCCATAAAAAGATTCGAATCATCATTCCTAATCATATACAGACACTTATCATAGAAACAAAAAAAAATACAATACTTGTGACTTATTTATTTTGTTTCTTACAAATTAGGAAAAAAAAAGTACTTCATCAGCCATAAATTTATATAAAAAATTTTAAGTATTCTTTTTTTTAACAAAAAAAACCACGCTTAGCCAGTTTAATTATAAATTAGAAGCAATTCAGGGCGTTAACGATATACTTAATAGGTAGATTAGCATTTGATTTTGCCAGAGGAAACTCGAAACTAAACCCTAGAATATGCATATTATACACAACGAACAGATATTTCTTAAGCCATTTTTTTTAGTCATTTGATCTTTGTTTTTTTATCTATTCTAAAAAATTGGATAATCAAAGTATTATAAATTTCATAGACACAGTTACGCATCATACTAGATAATAAACAAACGCATGGAAATTGATTTTTTTTACGATAATAGCAGCAGCTAGTAGTATTTTTACGTGCCATCTGTATATTTTTATGTGTAAAGTTAAGTTAAAAACAAAACAATAAAATACAAGTTTTTTAAACATTGCATGCGTGCTATATAAAAAACCGCAATACACAGAAAATTGTAATAAATATAAAGTTTTTGTAAACACTTACGGCTTAACAAGATGCAAATTTGCCAGAGCTGTAAGTGATTAAAGCAAATATGCCAGAGCTGTAAGTGATTGATGCAGAATTTATCTTTAAGATGATTTTATAATAAACTTTATTTTATAAAAAGAAACTTACGTAAAAATACAGTTGTTTTCGTCTGTCAACTTTGATATGCAAAACTGTCTTTAAATGGTTTGTCTGTCTCTCCGTTTCCCCTGTGGAGACTGGAAATGTGTAATTTTTTCAATTTTCCTGGTTTTTCTAGTGGGTTTTTTTCCAGGGAATTGACACCCCTAGAAAAAAAATTACAAATAAGTTGGTTTTTTTGCCTAAAAATTTAATATGCTTTCTTTCTTTTAAAAAAATTTTTTAAACTATTGATTTGTAGAAGTCAATGTATTTTGACGGATACCAGTTTTTTTTGACTAGGTTGCTAAATGGTTTGACATATTTTTTTTTAGTAGAAGTATGGATATGTGCAATTTACTAATATTTTATTTTTGTTTATTGCTCTACAAAACTTATTTTTTTTCAATCCTGCTTCTTCATTTTAATGACTTTATTGCAGAGAACAAAAACGTACTGGTAAGAATATAAATAGCAATTATATATATATTACCATCGGATAGCTGTTAAATTTGTAAAGTATAATCATAATTGTTTTGGGTATACGCTTTTTGCTTTTTCGAAACTAGGTTTCATTTATTGGTTCTTAAAATGGTTCATCAGTTGCAAAAACTAGCTTATAAATTTGATTTTTAAAAGTTAAAAATTTATTTTCCAAATCTTTTATTACTTGATTCTTTAAACAGGGTTTATAGTTTTTCCTTAACGTTATTGCATTAGGCGTATAAAAATAAAGGCAATCATATAAGTAAAAAACGCCATTTAATATCAAGAAAAACGACAAAAATATTTTTTATGCCTTGAGCAACCAAATTCTACATTTTTAACTACTTAAATCCAAATATTTTTGTTATTTTTTATGCATTAAACCAAAAAAATCAAAGTATATTGTAAACCGTATTTAAACAAGTTTGCAAAATGGTAAAAGGTTTTTTGTGGTACAGAAAGCACGTAAACGTTGCTTTAAACTAACAAATATGTGGATAACAATATTTGCGATACTTAGCAAAAAAAACGCTTTGGGCCGCCCTAATTAGAATATTAATTGTTAAAAATATATATTAAAATGAAGCACGGAAAAATATATCGTCCTTGAGGATTGACAGTCTAGGGGTTTATTTAAAGGGTCGAGTTTTATAATTTTCTGTATGCAAATTTGTTGTAAAAAACATACATGGTTTACTACTTGTTTAGCCTTTTCTACTAACGCAACTAAATGTGTCATTGTATATCATTAATTTTTTAAAATAATGTGAAAGTGACATTTTTATATGCCGAGGCGATTTTAAAAATTTTAAACTAACAATTAGCATTTCTGGGGGTAAAAAAGCATACAAACATATACAAAAGAGTAAGTTTTAGTACACGCACTTTAGTACTTACAAATATCTTTTGTTGCTTATATAAAGCCTTTGTAATGTTTGTTTTATAATTTTTTTTTCCTAACTACAGTCTGGGTTTTTTTGCGTAAATGAAGTTTTTTCTAATAAGTTTACATTCTAAAAATATATACAAGACATCTTACGCGTAGTCGAATATGAAATTTAATCAGTGCAAAGTTATAAAAAGCTTTCAAATAATTTATTGTAAGAATTTTTATTACATTGAAAAATAAAAATAAACAATGTAAAAAGACTTTTTATTTACATTCATTATACTATTTAAGCGTAGTATTATTTTCATCGAATGTAAAAATTTTATTTATAATATTTACATATATATTTATACTGTGTAATACATTTTTTTTGTTTTTATGCGTAAAATTATAAAATGTAACTTGTGTAAGATAAAGAATCATAGCATATTTGTATTTCTGACGAAAGATCAACTATACGGAATAAAATGCTTTATTTTACATAAAAAACAAATTTAAC
>JAQFYM010003051.1:0-20288 GCA_034694785.1 Agrenia bidenticulata | reverse complement strand
CTAACTTACGTCAAAACACCTCATATTGAATAAAAAAGGTGAAATATAATTAGATTGAACTACCTTAATCATACCCCCACCATAAACCTACCATAACCTTCTCGCCTAAACAAAACCTTTGAAACATTTCGGCAATGAAGACTTTACAAAAAGTAAATGGTTAGGGGGTAGGTTCAGTGGCGTAGGATGAATAAGGGGGCTAATCCCCCCCCCTAGAAAAAAAGTTGCGCCTGAATTTAAGGGGGTGTCTCTTTTTGTGCAGACATATGTTTTTGTAAAAAACAGCTAAAATAAAAAATTTTTAACATAAAATTTTTTAAAAAAAAATAGTTAAGATTTTTTACGATTTGCAACATGTTTTCGCGCAATTTTTCGTGTAAAACACTGACTAGCCCTAGTCAAAAAAAATCTTGGCTACGCCACTGGGTAGGTTTAGGGTGAGGGTTGGTTATTTATTTTCAACACGGTACTTTTTTACTTTTTAATCCTTTTATTTTCTCGTTTCTCTAATTTCTAGGCCCTTCATTGCGGGTCTTTTTTTGCTGCCCCATTTTCGGGGGTAGGGGAAAATAACTGAACTTTTACCAATATTTTATTTTATTATTATTTTTTTGTTGATAAACTGTTTTTGTAATTTTTTCCAACTTATTTTATTTGTATTATACTGGGCATTTAAAAAAACCCGCGTCTTCCTGGGTATTTAAAATACCCAGGAACTAAATTTTTTACAAATTCCTGTTCTTTTATTTGATAAATTTTTTTCCTGGGTATTTCTACCCAGTGCAGTCCGGGTTTTTTTTTCGGCTAAAAATGTAACAATAAAACTCAGAAATTAAACACGAACACGCCCTTAATAAAAGAGTTGATTTTTTGAAATGGTAAAAAAGATACAGACATTTTAGTAATAAAATACTCTGCTCTAGGTATCTTTACAAGTTATTTATCCGTGAATTTAAGTTTATTTACGATTGCCTGAAATTGATTACAGGTTTTACACTCAGAACCAATTTTTTAATTTTAAAAGATAGATTGGAATGTTTAAGGATAATAATTTAAAAGGCTAAAGCATGTGGGGTTTTTTGTGATTTGGTTTTGCAAATATAATATTTTGAGTGCTAAGTTATAAATAAACTCTGAACCCCTTAAAAAGAATATAGGAAATCTTATAATGGAGTCGTGTTTATATAATAATGTACTTAAAATACTACAATATGACACTTTAAAGGGGTTTTATTTTGCAAATAAGTTTTTGTTACAAAAATACTTTTTAACAGACATTAAGTCATTTATTTTAGGCTAATACGCATAAAAAACTGCAAAATCTTTTTTTGTCTATTCTGTTATATATTTTTTTCATTTTTTAGTTGTCTAAAATATTAGCAAAAGAAATACCATTTATCATTATTTATATGAAGGCAAATCACAGTGTGAAATTCTATTTGTGCCTTTTTTATTAGAATATATTACGTTTAAAACAAAACTTCTAAAGCTACAAAATATAAAATTCAAATTTATTTTTTTTATCTGCGGTTTTATATGGGTCTACAAACCCAGTAAACCGTGTTTGTATAAAAATTTATCCCAAGTTATAAATTCGTGTACCTGTGCATTATATCTGAAATTTACCACAATCCTTTATGCATGTATGCGTTTGCATTTATCTTCATATAATCTGATCATTTTGATTTTTGCAAAGTCACGGTGTATAACGGTTGAAAAAAAAGTATCCCTTCTAAATTAATTGTATAAGTCCTAGATAATTGGAAGTTTTGCAAATAGTTCTAGAATAATGAAACTCACCAAAATATTCCAATGAAAAAAAAACATACACATTTTATCCAAAACTAAAGAAACAAATAATTAAAGCAATTTATAAAGATTTTAGTTTTGCGTATGATTTTTAAAATTGGTATATGTAACTTTAACGGGTTTATAAATTCTTAAACATATTAAAATGCCTTTAAGCCAAAAATATATTTAGATACGTTCATATTTATTACTATAGATACAATTTGATTGCAAAGAACTAAAAATTACAATAAAAAGATTATTGCGCCATTTTAACAGCTATAATTTTAAGTACCCATGTAGGGTGCTTACAAAAAAAACCGATTTCATGTACGGGTACCCAATGGGAATCAAAGATATACGGTATATCGATTAAAAAGTCTTTAAGTAATTTTTAAAAAATACCCATATTGTTTGATGTCAGGATTTGAGAATCAAAAGCATATAGGTGTTTTAAATAAGAGTAAGTTTGTTAGAAATGCACTAAAAACACCATTAGTGATGTTTTTTTTCGATTTTTAAAGTGTTTATTTTACATTGAGGTATTTTTACCATATCTCATTTTAAATGTAGTTACTGCTTTGGCATTAAAAAAGATTTTGATGTCAATATAAAATGGGTCTTAAATTATTTATGAACAACTTGTTTTTTAAATAATATGTATATTTTTAATATTTTAGTACAGATATCTTAAAAAAGTTTTTTGTGCTCGAATGTTTTTAGTCTTAAAGTACCTACAAAAAAATTTTAAGCCAGGAATTTTATTTTTGTGGATTTTTACAAAAGTAATGTCCTTTTAACCTCGTTTAATAGTAAAAAGGGGTGTATTTGAATAATAGCTGTTTGCATAACAAAGGAAAATTTTCTATTTATTTTATAATATACACCTCAAATAAAGTCGTGGACTTTAAAAGCTCTAAAAAAACTTTTTATTGTTGATGTTATAACAACAATTAACTGTAGATGCATTGTTTAACATTTTTTTGTACAGATCGATTTTTTATGCCACATTTGCGCATTAAACGATTTTATAAACAATATTGACAACTTCTTATTAAAAAAAGTTGCTTTAAATCAAGAATTTTATGCTATAATATCGTTCAAAATGCTTAGGGGTCATGGAAACTGCATTAAAACGGTAATTGTTATTTTTTTTACATACATAAAATTTTTGCATTTTTAGAAATTTTTTTAGCTTTAAGATTTTAGCCTAAAAGGATAATCTGATATAAAATATACAGATATATATTTAAATTTGATAAATCGACAGCAATAAAAAGGTTAAATGGTGTTTAACTGTTTATCAAAAAATATTTGTCAATGACTAATACATTTTTAGACATTTCTACGTTTATGTGTAAAATTTTAACAAAATAAGTATTGTAAACGTAAATATACATAAATAATTTTTTTTTTATAAATGTATGTTTTTTTTATATTAAATGCTATAAGTAAAAAGCTTTTTTTGTTTAAATCTGTAGGCAATATAATTATTTTCTTATTTTTCGGAATTAATTTCTAAATTTTTTTTGCTTTGGCTTTTATACTTTAATAATCTTATATACTTTAACTCATATAAAAATGCAGATAGGCCTGGTTTAATATTAGGCAACTGATTTTTTATAAAATTTGCGATTTTTAATGCCCAAAAAAACCTTGTTTAGGGCATAAAAAAAGTTTGCTAGTTTTGGTTGAACACAGTTTCAACACTTTAGACGTGCATTTTGATTTACGTTAATGTACGAAAAAAACTAAACAAAAAAATAATTTAACTACATAAAGCACCTATTGCTTATAGATGCGTACAAAAAAAACAATACCTTACTTTATTACATAACAAAAAAACGGTAGAAAAAAGCTAGTTATTATGTTCCAGACATAGATTACTCAACGCCATTAGAAAAACTTACAACCAAGTGTTTTTTGTTAATCTGTTTTTTAAAATTCATACGTAATTAAAACATGTTCTATACTTAAAATTTGTTCTTGGCTTGTGCAAAGACTGTTTTATGCTGTCAAAAACGTAAAACAAAATATAAAACAAGTAAGCGCTATTTAATACCTAATGCTTTGCAAGATATACATAAGTTTCCTTTACAATTACTTTACGAGTGCTATTCGGTCGGGTCTTCTTTCGTTGTTGTTGCTTTATATGTTTATAATGCTACTAAAATTATAATTTCATTGTAAAAGTTTATTAAAACCAACAGTTAAATGTTTTTAGCGACTTTTATAGATAAAAAATTGTTTTAGTGATTATGTATTTTGTTTTTTTTCGAAAAAAAAATACAAAAAACACACTTCGATTTCTTTTATAACCCAATTTCTTTGCCGTTTTCTACGCCAACTTTTTGTCATTTTTTATGAGTTTTTGACATCAAATTGACTATTTTGTCATTTAAAAAACCGGCTCTAATTATTATACTGTTTTATTTTGTAACACTTGCTAAGACTGCACAATACCATATAAAAATTGTAGAAAAGAAAATAAGACATATATCCGTTATTAAATTTTGCCAAAATCGGTGGGCGTCTCCCTTACATCAAAAAAAGTATATCCCAATACTTTTATATTTTATAAAAATAAAGTTTGTGCATGCTTGTGCACAAATCAGTTAAATTTTATGCACACGTACAATGTATGTATATTAGGGTACAATCTTTAGTAATGCTTAATACATAAACGTCGGTCTCTCGGATTTTGCTATCAAAGTGACGTTTTTTTGCTAATAAAGTGACGCTTTTTAGCAATCAAGTAAACCTTTTTTGCAATCAATATGATTTTTTTTTGCATTCAAAATGATTTTTTTTGCAATCAAAATGTTATTTTTGCAATCAATATGGAATTCCCGATTTTTTAAAGCAAAATAAAATCATGATTTTTATACTTATTTTTATGTGGCATCCTACAAAATTTTTTCTCTAAACTGTTACTCAAGGGAAACTCAATGATTACAATATTTAATATTCTAATAAAGAAATAAAACAAAAAAATAAGAGCAATTTTGAAACGACGCAGAAAAAAAAAACTAGTTCCATTTTTATTGCAAAAAAAAATACATTTTGATTGCAAAAAAAAGTATACTTAATTGCAAAAATGCGTCACTTTGATTGCAAAAACCGGTATTGTAAACACATGCGTAAGCCAAAACGTTTACTTGCCACAAAAGAACACGCCCTTAAACTAAAGGACTTTTTGCTTTTTTGTTTCTAGCATACGAAAAACGATTCGTGTCGAGTTATTTAACGCCCTTAGGTTTAAAAAATACCCAGCTTCGCAGAAGGTACTGGATAAAGGATTAAACCTTGCTTCAAATGCATACTTTGCAAAAACTATTGCATTGGTAAAAATTTTATATTAAAAAGCATATGCGCTGGTTGTAATATAATAAAAGGTTTTGTAAAAAAAAATATTTGTATTATTTTTTTAAAATAATTTTATCTCACATGTCTAATGTCTCTTTGATATTTATACCATCGGTTATTTTCAATTTAATAAGCAAAAATTGTAAAATAAATATTAATTATTTTAAGGTTTTGCTGTGTTAACACAACTAAGTGGTTCAGTAATTTGGTTTTTTGTTACTTGGAAAGATTTTGTATTTATATTTTTGAAATGGCTAATTTATAACAAATAAATTTATACCAATTCAATAATATAACTACCTGAACTTACAGTTTAAATATTGCCCTTTTTTGCTGCAAAAAAGTTGAATTGTAATCTATGACTAGAACCTGTGTATTCATTTTTTTCTAATGTGGATGACTTCAAACGTTTATAACATAATTTTTTTATAGTGTCGAATTTAAGATAATGAAAAACTCCTTGCATTTTCTTACTCTATGATTTTTTTGTACATTACTTTTAATAAAATGTTTTTGTCTTTTGTTAAGGTATCGTTCTAATTCCAAAATACATTTTAAGCATTTTTATTGATATAATATAACAAATTAATTCTATTTTTTTATACTAAGAAACAAAATTTCTACGTACCTTTGTATATAAATATATAAAAATGTACTTTTTTATGGTTTTAAAAAGGTATTTATATCAATATCACTTTTTCGTTTACTATAGCCAAAACTGTGCATCAAATATTATGATATCTAGTTAAAACAGTATAAATAAACTACCGTAGACCAAAAAACTCATATTTTAATCAATTTATATCTTTTATATTTTATGATTTTTTTAAATGGTTTTTTACTTATTATATTTCTACTTTTGTCAGCTAGCAAAAAACAAATTATGCTTAAGCAATGTATATAATAGTTTAAGTTAATAATTTATTGCATAAACTGAATTCATGCGTTATAAATTCGCAGAAATTGCAGATAATACTTGACTATGTAATGTGCATTAAAGGATGTTTCATAATAATTAAATGTACAAGCCGCAAAGGAAACACCATATTAATGTAAACAAAACAATTCTGTATACAATAAGCACATAACACTTCCCCCTAGTTTCGTAAAACGCAAATAATGCACAAAAATTATTATGATAAATCTTCTTATATAATTTATATTATTAAATTCAATAAAGTATATTAACGTTTTAAGATACATAGAATAAGCAGCAAATTGCAAAAACCCCATTTTTAATTTGCTTTTTAGAGTAGAAAGGCTTTGTATTTAGAAAAATAATTGATTGTACAGTTATTTATAGTGTAGTAAAGTAAAAAAAACAAGTTGTTTTATGATGTTGTGTGTGTCATTTTCATGTTTATGTATAGTTTTATGATCTTTCATATAAAATTATCAATTAATTAGACTCGTAATATATTACTTTAAAGACAAAGAACTATAAAAAAGTCAATGAAAGTATCTTTTACAAAACAAAACAACAGACCTTTTATATACAAAACTAAAAAATCATATTTATTAAAAAAACTTAGTTAGTTATTTATTGGTATTATTAAGGGTTTTCGAGCGAAATTAAACTGCTATAGTAAAAAAAGTATTATATTAAGTAACAGATTACACTGTGATATGTTTTGTATATAAATTTGATTACATCCGAAACATAAAAACTATTCGAGTATAAAATCTCTTACTTATGCTTTATCAGTTTTTATTTTTTATGTTTTGCAATTAAGGCATATCGTTGAGGTTTTAGATGTAATACCATAATCCAACTAAGTACATCAGAAATTTTTACAAAATAGTTTTAGTGGATGAGGCTAGGTTTGACCTTTATTCAGAAACCATTTGAAATCTCTTATTTAATGATTTATTATGCCTGTATCTATAGCTTTTTATTTATCAAAAACATGTCAAATATAAACTTTAATTAAAGATTGTTTAAATTTAGATTTAATTATGGTTGAAAGTATCAGCAGTATTAATTGCACAAGCCCTTATCGGATCGCTAGGTCACATAACAGACGGCCATAAATGCATATATGGGATATAATTTTTATAATTTTTAGACGTTTTATTTTATTTTTTTTATATACAGGGAAGACAGGCATGCTGTTCTGGACCTAACATTATCTTTTGGTATTTTTTTTTGATGTAAGTTGTTGCATGTTTTGATTAAGTGCACAATTTTATTATTTTAGACGCGACTTGATAATTTTCGAGGTATGTGTTTCGTGCAAAAAATTTTTAAGAACGGCTATTAAAGATAAAGAAACTTTATTAAATAAAATGTAAATTTTACCAGTTTTTTAGGGAACACAATTTTGAAGATAATTATATACTTTAAAATATATTAGTTTTAATAATTAGCACTTTCTTTTTGTTTATATAATCATTTATAGTAATTTTAGCAAAGTACCATAACGTATAAAAAATTCGTAAACATTTTTAAAATACTTGTTTAATAATATAAAACGTATTTACAACCAATTAAAAAGCGAATATTAATATAGAAAAAATATTTTGTAAAAATAAGTTATAATAGATATAAAAATCATGACAAAAAAAATAAAAAATCGTTAAAAGACACTTTAAAAAGCCACAACGTAAATAGTTTAAATACAAGGTTTTGTAGATGGAAAGGGTAAAGATCTATTAAAAACATATTATTGGATTACCGTTATAAACTTACCATATTTATTAATATTTACAAAGGCCTTTTTCCATATAAATATAATAAAAAACACCAGCAATAAACAAATGTCTTTCTTGCGGATTATGGTTTGCAACCATAAAAATTTAAAAAAATGTTATATAAATACAAAAAAATACCGTAACATGATTATTTAATCTGATTCTTGATAGTGTTTTTACAAACAAAAAGAAAATTACAAGGTAAAGAATAAAAAAAAATTATTGATATTATCCGTTTTTTACCCAAAAATGCCATACTAGAACATTAGCCGATTTGATATCTTTTTATCAAGCTGACATAAACAACATTATTCCATAAAATTTAATAACAAAATAACCTATTCAATTCAAAAATAAAGCATAGACATAGTAAATCTAGTATATATCAAAACTTAAAATATTTAAGTATCTCTACAACTAAAAATATTACGCGCATAGTCTTTAAAAATAAAAAAAAATACAAAAACACATTTTTTTTAGTATAAGTTAGTGCTTTACTACTAGTTATATAGCGTTTTAGTTTTAGATAGATGCCTTTAAAATATTAAATTAAGAAAAAGGATTTTGCTGCGTTCTTTAAGAATTTCTTGACTTTTTAAAGGACTGGAATTTCTTAAAGATGCAGTGGCATACTAAGCGGACATCAAGAGCCAGGTAAAGATAAATTTAAAAAGTAAAATAAATATAAAAAAAAATAAAGGTTAAATTTACAACTGTCTAAATCCAAGTAAAAATTCAACTATGCATTTTTTTGAAAATTTATTAAAAATAAATTTTTACTACAAAAAATCTGTTAGAAAGTTTAAAACCTATTCGGCCCTCAACAAAAATTTCTAGAATCTTCTTTGATTTTTATTGCAAAAAAAACTTTTCTTAATATTTATAAAACTAAAAACAAACGCTTATTATTTTTTTAGAAGCCTTTTTAAAAAAAAAGTAAATATTTATTTTTCCAGTAAGTCACACTTTTTTTAATTTGTATGCAAATTATCTATAGATTTTTACAAGCTATCATTATTTCAACCATTGTTTTTTTATTAGTAAAAAGTTTTTGTACAGCAACTGTAAAATTTATTATAAACTGTTTTTATTTTAAATAAAATTACACATAAATATGGTTATATAATACATGTTTTACAGCTGCACGTAATAGTATAAATATTTTTTTACAGGACAATTCGAATGTTGTGCCATATGGTAGATAAGTAACTTATTTTTACATATACTCCTTATCAAAGCCATTATTTTACATTACAATTTACTGTGTGCTTTTGAAAAATTAAGGATGGGTGTGTTCATATTCAAAAAGGATGTGTTTTTACTGTTCAACGAGAAATAAGAACAAGCATGAATCATTGAAGTATTTTTGTGGTATTACAAGTAAGTTTAAACTCGTAAAGTTCTTTAATATGTTGGTTTATTACGCTATTTTGCACGTGTAAATTGACTTTTTGTATCCAGCTACAACTTTTACCAAATGAAAATATATAAAAGAAAATTTTTAAAGGATTGTATCAGAATATTCGAAAATACACTATTTTACATTTTTATAAAAATTAAAGGCATTTTCTTCCCTGAGCATTGGCATATCCAGGTGTTAATTGTCGTAGTTATTGTATAGGGGGCTTATAAAAATAAGAATTGTGATTCTGGTCTTTAAAATTTTGCAACAAAAACTCACAAAAAAATGTCACGATGCAAGTAAATGCGAAAATTTATGTAATTTTGAATACTAAAAAAGAAGTTGGAAATTTACGGGGTTGAGAAAAAATGATAACTCTTCTTATTTTAGAAACTTTATGATTTAGAGTAGAATACATATTTTGAAAAATGGTATAAGGAATTAGGTTTTGCATAAAATATATCGTGTCATAAAAAATAAGCAGTACATATAAGTGGTTAAAAAAATTTTACGCTGATGAATTTAGTTCGGTTAAATGTTAACCATGAAATAGTTGTTGTTTTAACTTTTTTATAAAATAAAAACCTTATCAGCAATTTATTTTTGTAAATGATGGTATACAAATATTGGCATATTTTTTTACTATAACGAAAGGAATGGTTAAATAGTGCATTTTATTTTATTTTTACGATTTTTTATATCTTATTTTATCGAGCTTAAATCAGAGCCTAATTGTCGAATCTCCTGAACGACAAGTTTCCCCTTCTAAAATAGAGGCTTCAAATAATGTAAATTATTAAAAATAGAAATGTTGTTCAGGAAAGTAAAATTTTTTAAAATTAAATTTATTTCTTAATTGCGTCATATTTTTTGATATATACGAATAAAATCTGTTCGTATTTCTTTCTTTGTACATTTATCAATTCTTTGCAATCACAAATTTTTTGTTAGAAGATGGCAAAATTTATCTTCAACTCTTATTTTGATTTTATGTTCATCACATGATATTTGTCAATATGCTTTTGTCGCAATTACCTATAGAATTTTTCAGATGCATCAACAAAATTTTTAATTGCTAAGTTCAAGGAATTTTCATTAAGCAAAAAGACAAACAATTATTATAAATACCTACAGACAAGTTTTATGTTATAATTTTTTTTTATTCTGTAGCATAACTTCTAAAATTCTTTCAATTTCATATATATAAAATAATCACTAACTTTTTTTCGTTTTATTCACAATATCGATAAAGTTTGTACAATTACGTCTATTTCATCCGGAATTATTGTTTTTTTTTTCAAGGATTACGTCTAGATTCATTATGATATATAATTTATTATTGCCATTTTACAAAATCATATGGGTTTAAAAAATAAAAAAAGGGAGACTTGTTGTTCAGGAGAACCTAATTGTCTATAGCTGCACACCGCTGATTTGATAGAATTTAGATTTTATTAGACAGCTTTTTGGTAAAAATTATGTTTGATAACTATTATGACTTCAAAATATCCCACTTTCTTTCTTTTATTATAGATTCTCTAAAAGTATTTAGACTTGACTGCCGTCGGGCAGGCAGACAGCGAAAGGAACCGGCCCGTAAAGAGCTCTGGTCTAGTCATTGTAATAAAATTGAGTGACTTTATATATAATAAATGGATAGTTGTACTATTGGCTATCCCGAATCCAAACAACATAATTTAAAATATAGAAGAATTTATGGCAAGTACGTAAGGTATAATTTAAAAATCAGAAAACCGTTATAAATGGACTCTAAAAATAAAGTATAGTAATTAATAAAATTATTTTTCTGTTTATAAAAAAAAATCTAAAAAAAATTGTATTTATAATATAAGGTTTTCACATAAACTAAAACGTGTTTAAAGTTTTTTAGTCACACTTTTTTGATTATATCATAAGGCTACATCTATATATAAAATCATATCTAGATCAGGCAATTTTTTATGTTAAAACATCTTAAATATAAATTTATGTTCTTTTTTATTAGCTTAAAAATGACACATAATAATACGCGGCATTTATGGGCTTTTTCTAAGACTACTAATTATAAATTACATCCGTTTAGGCAATTAGGCAGAGACTAGGGTGAGCTTACGAAAAAAACTAAATATGGTACAAATAAGATGTAAAGATAAGAAGACATATATGGACAAACTATAATGGTTTTTTTCGAATCTATATTTCTTCTGGTATTCCTGTGTTTGGTTACACCATATAATGTTTGGGTACACCAGATGTGAAGATCACCGCAAAATAAGATTATGCGGTCTAGTCAAAATAAAATTCTCTGTGTTATCGCAACGGCGATTAAAAGAAAAGTGTATGCCTCCACAGATAATGGTAGATCCAATGTATACTCTTATTTTACAGTAATTTTTACATCGGGGGTGCCCAAACATTATATGGGGTACCCCAACACAGGAATGCCTTGTTTCTTACACCATGTCAATAAATAGCCTTTTTGCATATTATCTGCTAACAAAAAAATATGTGACTTTTTGTCCAAACGTAGATACACTCAAAAATAACCCTTTGTGTTGCATTTTCCTACAGACACAAATCCATTTTTTTCCTTTATTGAAGCCTTAACAAAAAAAAGGTTTAGAATTTTGACTTTATTGACTTTTTATTTTTTGTGCCCGTTTTCAAGATGGTACTTTAGTCCATTAGCATTTTTATATCTTTTATCGCAATCTTCAAACGTGCATATAAATGGTTTTGATACATCACCCACTCTATTATGTCCATGCATTTCATGATACTTCAGTCCATATGCAGAAGTATAGCTTTTAGGGCACCCATCAATCTTGCAGTGATAAGGCCTTATTTTTCTATCGAACAGAAATTCCCCTAGTGGGCTAAACCCCTTGTAAGCATTCGAGGAGTGGCTTATCATTCTAGAGATGTCTATCATATCATTACATATACCCTTTTTATAATCACCCAATCGGCTTTCGTCCTTTATCACATGTAACTGATTGTTTATTTTGCTTGTCACTATACTACTGCTAGAGGATTTTCCAATTGATTGATCAGATTTGTAATGCTTCCTTTGTTCGTCATATTTTGAATGAGATCTTTTGTTTCTATTATGCATCTTCATTCCATGTTCAACCTTGTATCTACCATCATTCAAATAATCCAAGTCGTTTATGTTCTCATCTATAGCTTCCTCTGTCTCACAAAATTCTCTTAGTATAAAATTTGTGAAAGTCTCATCAAACTCGACTGTCTTGTATTCCCCAAAGTACATAGCCTCTTCTAAGGCCAATATGAACTTGTTAAGCATTATTTGATTCTCGCTCATCTTGAATTCTTCCTTTTCAAACACAACTTTATTTATAAAATGAATTTGTTTTAGTTTCTCAATGTTTTGAAATTCGTGGCACTTTGTTCCCATTGCCCCCTTTCCTTGATTTTGATTTGCATCTTTTTTTAGTTCTTCCATCTATCCCTTTTCTTGTGTGTTCTCCTTTAGTTTAAAATTTTTACACGGAACTAAATTTTTTATTAAAAGAGAAAATTTTGTTTAATTTACTTGGAAGAGGAAATTGACGTGGCGTTAAATAAAAATTTTAGATAAATACGAATAAAAATAGAAAAATTTTACGGATTCTAGAGAGTGAGAGTATCTTGATAAGGATTGTATCTCGAATCTAAACGGCTTGAAAAGAATAT
This sequence comes from Agrenia bidenticulata, assembly GCA_034694785.1. Lineage (NCBI taxonomy): Eukaryota > Metazoa > Arthropoda > Collembola > Entomobryomorpha > Isotomidae > Agrenia > Agrenia bidenticulata. Next base: position 7,345 of record JAQFYM010003051.1, on the reverse strand, counting down.
ACGGAGTGCAAATAAGAGCAAAAATAAGCAAGCAATGTAGTTATCATATAAAAGACTCTATATTGAGCAAACTCGAACAATACTCTTAAAATTTAAAATAATTCCTTTTACGGTGGATTTCCGGATAAATCATCTTGGATAACTCGCTGCAATCAAATGAATCTAAATCCCAAACTTCGCGTTTCTGACAGTATATTTAAAATATATTACTATCAGGCAATTTATTGGCAAATCGATTAAATGGTTTTATATAAATTATTTCAAATAATAAATTGTATAACTAATTGGATTCGATAGAAATTCAATTTTAAATATTTTACTAATATGAAATGTCTAAAACTAAAATAGTATATTTTAAACTCATTACCAAAATGAATTTCCAAATAAGTGTATTAAATTAGTTAACATGCAGATAATAGATATCCAAATCGTGAATATTTAGAGTTATTTATGACAGTATGCTTACAAATTCAGAAATTATATTAACATTTTAAGCAACGGATGATAAAATGGGAACATACATTGATTATTTATATCCTAACAAACATCTTTATTTGACCTAATCATTTAAAGTCCCTCTGAAAAATTTAAATGTATAAAAATAAAACCGTATTATCATATAAAAATCATTTTAAAGGAAATAGGTACAATCTGGTTTCACTCTATAGTAGTTTATACTAAATTTAGGGCATGTTCCAAAATTTTACCCATGGGTATCTTTGCCCCAAATTTAAGGGTCAAAAATACCCATGGATATTTTTACCCATGGTCAGGCTGATTTATTTTCGAGATTTTTGCCAAAATCCCGAAAAAGCCCTAAAATAAGGATTTTACTATTTTCGGGATTTATGAAAATGCATTGAGTAAATAATATAAAATATATTCTGTTGCTAACATCAATATTAAAGTATTATAATTTTTATATAATATCAAATATAATACGAATATAATCTGAAGTTTTTGAGAGTAAGATGCGTCTTTTTAACATTGAAGGCTGTTTTAACTCTATAAAGACGAGCCATAGTATAATTACAAATACCTAGGGTGTCCAATTAACCGGGTTTTCTCTGTCTTCGGTTTAACCGGTTCCATAATAAAAAAAACCGAGTAAACCGGTTACCCGGTTAGCAAAAAAATGTAAAAAACGGTATGGAGATTTGTGTACTTAGGTCAGAAAAACGAAAAAAATAAATAAAAGTCAATATTTTTTTATAAAAAAAAATTAAATCTGTTAGAAATTAGTTAGTACAAAAATTTTTTGTTTATGCCTGTGTACAAAAAATCAAGTTTACCGTCTACGCTTTTAATGTTTAAACTATATGAATATATACAAGCATTTAAAAATAGAAAGCAAAGTAAAAAACTAGTTTTAACTTTGCCTGCCTCTCATAATGCTGCCAACTTTGACGTGGATTTATTCTGAACTTTTTTTATTAAACTCAATGTATAGTAATGCAATTTATCTGTGACTTTTTATTTTAAAAAATTTAGTCTCTTAGAAGGTTAATAATATTTTTGTAAACAAAAAAAAGTTTCATCTATCTGTATAGATTTTAAATGTATAATAAAGCAAGCAGAGATATCCAAGTATACTTTTTTTTACTTTATTTCCGTAACAAAAAAGCGTATTGAACAAATATTCATTAGAAAATTGATCATATACATGCTGGAGTTGCAGTATTACCTGCCTGAAATGTGTAGAAAATTCTAAATCTATCTTAATATTGCTTTAATTGTACATATTACTATAATTAAAAAAAACAAGATAGTAATCATTATTTTCTGAAAATTTTGTAGTAAAGATAATCTAAACAATATAGATTAAAAACAATTTTTACTAGATTTATTTTTTTTCGGTTTACCCGGTTTAAACCGGTTAACCGAAAGGTGATAAAGTGTACCGGTACCCGGTTAACCGCCTAACCGGTTAAACGGTATTGGACACCCTACAAATACCGATACTGTTTCCTATTTTTAATTCTTTAATATATTATACACAAGTATCCATAAAACTCCACAAAAAAATGAGATGTGTATATTCCCTTTTAATAAAAAATATATAAACATGAATTTTCACGTAATCATATAATTTTTTACAGAAAAAACATACGAAAATTTATGCGTTTAGCCATTATAAAAAGACTTGTAAAACTTAAATAATATTCACACAGGCTGTTTTTTTAAATGATAAACATCAAAAATTACTTTTATTCCAAATATAATTTTATAATAAAGCTACATTTACAAAGGTAAACAGGTAATATTTGCTTAGTTTTGTGTCAAATCAGTGATCTTCTTGTTGTTGTCGCAGGTTGGGTTTTTACGATTTTTGATTCGTTACTCAACAGTTAGCGAATAAAAAAATGTATTTATTTCATATTAAATTTACAAGTTAAATATTTTTCAATATGTAAAATACTTGCTTCGACTGCTTAAATATGTAATTTAAATGACACACATTTTAAAGTTTGCTTTTTTATGTGTTGTTTTTTTATACAAAAAAACATTTATTAGTGTCTGTGTAAAAAAAATCTCTTTTAAAGCAAATTTTTGCATTTACAAAAGCTTATAATACGAACTTTAAAAAAACAAACTTATTAAAACTGTTTAAGTAGTCATTTAAAAATTAATTTGACTTAATCCCTATTTTTCCCAAAAATAAAATCTAAAAAACAGCCAATTATCCCAATTTTAGCTTATTTTTAGACAAAATAGAGAATCCCGATTTTAAATCAGCCTGCCCATGGTAAAAAAAAATCGAGTTCCATTTTCGTGTACCCATGAATAAAATACCCATGGTTATTTTTCTCTTTTTTGAGACCCAGGGTGAAAAAAATTACCCATGGGTATTTTGACTATAATTTGAATTCTTAAAATAAGAAACATGTAGAAATAACAAATAAAAATAAAAAACATTAAACTTTTACATAATATATATTTTAAACGTAAAAATTTATAAACAACAACCTTATACAAATTTAACAACGAATACATATAAATTGTAACATAAATAATTCAGTACATTAAATTAATCTAAGAGTATATTATTTTGTATAAAATGTTATGAAATAAGCTTTAAATGACTAAAATAGACTGTTGGAATTCGAACTATAAAAAATAATCTTTTGTTCATTTTTAAAACAAAAAAATATTGCAACTTATCTGTAAGTATTCTAATGCTACTTCTTAAAAGATGATACAAGCAAAGGGAAAGACGCCAAATACGAAAAGAAGATTACATATATTGTGTTTAACTTCGACGTATTGAAAATTATCTTAAAAGAAAAAAAAGGTTCGTATATTGTTTATTATGATATACAGCCATGCAGCACATTTATATTTACTCGAACCCGTTTTAAAAATAGTAATTGCTTAGTATCTAAGATCAAACAAACATAAATGTTTAAATAAATGATTTTAATAATATCATTTTAGACAAAATATGTGTCTTGTATACAGTGTTGTGTGCATAGAAAAAGGTTTGTACAAATGCGTTTTATACTTTCGTTTGTTCCATTAGATAAAAATTTTAAATATAGTCATAATATTTATATTGTATTTTGATGTCAATCTAATAAAATAGACATAAATTCTATGCTAGAAGCAAGTTAACTACATTTGAGGAGATTACTACTAGTCCTGGATATTTTTTACATTACCCATGGATATTTTTTTGTTGTTCTATTGTTAACCCGCAACATAACCCTTGAGTATTTTACCCATGGTTTTATTACCTATGTGTAGGGTATTTCATGGGTAAAATTTTGGAACATGCCCTTAATAATAGAATCAATTTGCATTACATTAAACTCAAACTAAATTAAGACGTGCTAAACTAAATATAAAAAATTTCCAAATATATATTTTAAGATGTATGTTTGCGTTTGAACTCGATTAATTTCCTAAATGCAGTAAAAATAGGGTATAAAAAAATTTAATAGTAATATTAGTCACATTTAAGTCTTTCGAATAACGAATAATTTGAATCTAAAAATTTATAAAAAGAAAAAGAGATAGGTATAAAGGAGTTAATAATGAGCCACCTTTAATGCGTGTTAAATAGGGCTGTAAATGAATTTTCCCATTCCCAATTTTCCCTATTTTCAGACGCAAAAATTGGGAAGAAAAAAATTGAGAAGGAAAAATGGGGAATTTAAATTTAGTTACATTTTTTTTTTCTTTTGTATAGTTTTTTATAATTTTTTTATTTACCCCTTTTTATAAAGAGACAAACATTAAATGCATGAAACTATTTTACAATCAACATTGAAGTATCTAACGCAATTGCAAGAAAAATGGTTTATTGCAAGAAATATTAACAAATATTTTTTACGGAGGTTACAAAGATAAAAGAGCGTTTAAAAAATGCCGAATAAAAACTAAGCGAGTTATACAAAGTAACGTCCAAAAATTGTATAAAATAATAGTACATTGTGTTTTTATAACGGCTAGGTTGTATAGAAAACAACTTTATTCTTGATTTTGACTATATAAACCGAAAAAATTTGAAAAGTAATTTCGACCATAGATTTTTGGCTTTAGCTTTTTTTGATTTAATTGAGCTAATATTTTATATCAATAAAACTTGTTCCTAATTTTATTCTTTTATGTTTAAAAAAACGTTGCAACTTTCTGTTATCAATAGTGCGTAACATGATTGTAAACAAATTCATTTTTTTATAATCATATATGAAATTCTGAGACCTTAAAAAGAACATGAACTAATGTGTAAATTATTATATTCTTTTAGAAACGTGTCTATTTAATACTAAAAAAGATATCTTTTTAGTAAAGAAAAATATAAATATAAATAACAAAAATACTAACACAATAACAAAAATAAATGTAAGCATATAAGCTTGCATTATTAATAAAAAATTAAATTATAAACAGACGCCCACGTTCACAATTTTTTTTCATGAACTCATATCGTAAAATTTTTTACCGTCAAAACACTATAGGTTTTTACTATAATAGCAATTTAAAATATAAGTTTTAGTAAAAGTTTAATTTTAGTAAAATAGTGATTTAAAAAATTTTTTAATAAGTTTTTTATACTGATTTAGAAATATGTTGTAGCTAAGTATTAACAATCTCATAATAATAAAATACCTAAACCTATACATTTTTATAAAGTTTTATTCTTAAAAGCTCCCAAAGCTCCCAAATTTCCCAAATTGTCGAATTTTCTTAATTTTCCCTTGATTATCTCCGATTTTCATATTTAAAAAAACAATTCCCAATTTTTTACACCCCTAGTGTTATATATAAAACAAGATTTTAAAATAAGAAGATCAGTTTTTCCTTTTAACATAAAGCTTCTTTTTGGACCCCAAAGAGAAAAGAACTTTTTAAAAAAATTGAACTAAGATTTACCTCTGAAACATGGGACAGAAAACTAAAAAAATAAGTGACAAATAAAAATTTAATTTAAAAAAAGACCAATATACTGTACAAACCAAATCTCAAAAAAACTTTAGATAGAACTTTTCATGAAAAAGTATTTATTATAAAAAATCATAGACAAACCTTTAATTATTAGGCAAAGGCGTAGGCATAGGGGCTTAAACGGGGAGAAGGGGGTTGCCATTCTTCTTGCAGATTTTTTTACGCCTAAATTAGAATAGGGTGTCCTTTTTGTGCAAAAATTAAGTTTAAATAAAAATACGAAACAATTAATTGTGACATAAAACTGCGAAAAAACTGTAAGTAGTAATTTTAGCAGTCAATTTTATTGTTTTACGCGTTTTTTATACAAAACAAAAAACAGATATTCTCAGGTGACACAAAAATCACAGCAGCGCCTATAAAATTGGCATATTAATATTGATTAAAAATATTATACTTACATTTTTATATAATGTTTGGCTTAAAAGCCTTTGATGGTTTTTAATGATAGCCATCATATTCTACAATCCGTATTAAAATGTACCCAGTAAACTTGTAACTTACACAAAGAGAATCAGTATAATATATTATAAGTGTTGCTTCCTTTTTTACGAAACGAAAAAGTTTAACCTTTTCTATGGGATAAAAAGAATAAAATAGATACGGATTCCAAACCTCTTACAATTATTTCATTAATTTTCGGTTTTTAGATATTTGCAGCTGTTAGTTTCCGTACTTTTTTTTCAATGCAGGTAATATTTAGAAGCCGAATTGATAAAGATAGTATTTAAGACTTAAAAAATATTTTTTATTTTAATAATACTCATATGTGTATAAAACCCGCATTCAATTTATTAACCGTGTTTTTTCTTGTACAATCCGTTTTTTACTTGCATTTTTACAAGTATATATTACCTATAGAGATAATACCATAATACAAAAGACTCGGTAAAAGAAAGTTGTTTTTAGCAACGGAAAAAAGGACTTGCACTAAAAGCAATAGGCAAACTATGCTTTTAGTATGAAGTGAAGTACAAAGCCAAAAGACGTCTTAACCGCGTATTTTTTTTATGTTTTTTTTCTCTTGTAAAAAGTTACTGTGAATAGATTGAGTTTAGAAGCAAAACAAAGGGAACTTCGTATCTCTTTTAAAAATATTTGTGATTGCAGTAATGCTGGGAAAAAGTGCTTATATTAGTTACGTTATAACGTTAATTTTAATAACGTTACCGTAACGAAATATAACGTTATTTTTTGCTTTATCTAGCAATAAAAATATACATTTAATTATAAAAAATGGCTGCGCGCTTATAAACGGCATTTCTTAAACGCCACTGTGGCCTGATTCAGACGTTTTAATGTTACAACGTAAACGAAAAATGAAAACAACAAATGCTAAAAATGTTTTTGTGCAAAGACCGATAAATACAAAATACTAATATTTTTTTAGAAAATATAAAACCGTCTTTTAATACGTAAGTAATCCCTGTTTACTTTATGTTTTTAAAAATACGTTTTTCGAACTAATTATTGACGATTTTATTTGTTTTCGTCCGTAGCATGTTTTTTGTCTTTTAAGCAATAGCGTCCTTAATATGATTCGATTTGACACAGGGGGACAGAATCGAAGCGCATTAATATTACGTATAAACCCAGTATGAGCCGCATCCCACCTGACCCTAACGTCCGTTTTAAGATATCAGCGGGTCGTATAACATCTGCAAATAAAGCTGGTTTGAATGTTAGCATTTTACTTCAAAATACTAAGGGGCTATACAAAAGTAAATTATGTATGTAATTTATATATATATATATACGTTTCTTATACAAAAACTACTAATTGGTAATACATTTTTCCGTAAAAAAACCATATAAAATGAATGCTGCACAATTGTTTATTACAAAAAAACCTACATCTATTATGTAACTTGTAAATATAAAAAAAATATACATTAAA